>JAMFLL010000254.1:0-48890 GCA_027475725.1 Pythium rhizo-oryzae | reverse complement strand
TAAATAACCGGTTGGCCCCCGGTGACCAAAGTGAACGGAGCTATCGAATCGAGCAGCAACCAAGCAGCAGTGGTTGGGGAGAATGACCAAGTCGCGCGATATCCTCAAGGTGCGCGCCGGCCTCCTCGGGCGCTTCAGCTCCTTGCGTAGTGTGGCTATGCATGTGTGCGGGCTGCCTGCGTCTAATCTGGCTCTCTCTCGTGGTTGTTTTGCGGCAATCTCTAGGGGAAAGTGAAGCGCCTGCTGCGCGAGCAGGAGGACATGGGCATGCTCTGCGAGCCGGCTGTCCAGCACTGCGGTGAGCGCCGCCTTGTTCGCCGCGTAGACTAGATGATGTAGGTACCAACCGATTTGATTGACGCACATGACCAGTGTCCGCGCTGGAGGCGTTTGTCCACGACCTGGGGCGCCGGCTTAAGGCGCAGGCCGAGGCGACTGGTGTCGAGACCGTCACACCCGTGGAGCTGTACGATCCTAATTGATGATATCCGCCGGCGCACGAGTGTCTCACTCGCGCCGCTATTGTCCTCAATGATAGGAAACGCAGCGTGCTGGCGAGCAAAGACCTGACGTTCCTCCATGAAAAGGTCAACACGATCGACGAGACCGACGCTAAGTACCACAAGCCCTCGCGGAAACGGAAAGCGACGGCCGCAAAGGCGTCTACATCCACAGCCAAGAAAGCAAAAGCGAACGGCGCAAGAGCGGCGGCAAAACAATCAAACGGCAAGGCAGCAGCAGCAGCAGCAGTTGCGATCGAGAGCGCGCCACCGTCCACAGCGCGGGCAGCAGCCTCCAAACCTGCAGCAGCGCCGGCAGCAGCGATCGACGAGGACGACAACTACGACAGCAGCGATAGCGAATGAGCATGCGTCTTGGGACGGGAAGTGTTATCCTTAGAGATAGAGGGGAACCAATAGTCATGGGCATATCCCCTACGGAATTTGGCGTGACTGTCTGCTTAGTTGCCGCCCAGCAGGCTCTGCCAGGTCGGGCCGAGCAACGAGTCGCGCGACGACGTTCTCCGGATCGACGAGACGCCCAGCTCCGAGGCCGTCGCGTCCGGCGAGCTGTTGCTGAAGAAGTACTTGTGCATGCGCGCGACGACGTCGTCGGCGGTCTTTTGCTGGAGCACGAACGACAGGTTGAGGTCCTCTGCCGACTCGCTCAGGAGCAGCACGTCGTAGCCCTCAAGTACGTCAAACACGCGGCCGAGCTCCGAGAGCGACTTGCGCAGGCGGCGCCCGACAATCGAGACCACAGAGCACTCGGCGAAGACCTGGACCTTGGAGTGCGCGTCAAGCTCCTGGAGCAGGCCCTTGAACGGTGCGCCCTCGATGCCGCCAGGGATGTGATCCAGCGTGACGGTCACGGAGAACTGGGAGGTCGCGATAAGATCGACGGAGATGCCGAACTTCTCAAACGGCGCGAAGACCTTGGACAGGAAACCCGAGGTGCCGCACATGTCGAAGGCTGTAATGCTAAGCGTCGTCATGTTGGCGCGGCGCACGACGGCGAGGATCTTGGGGCTGCTCGTGTCCTCATCCTCGGACGGCTGGATCACCGTTTTCTCGCCCGTGGGGTCGTTGGTGTTGCGGATCTCGACCGGGATCTTGGAGAACTGGGCAGGCTCAATGCAGCGCGGGTGCAGCACCTTGGCGCCCATGGCCGCAAGCTCCTGCGCCTCACGGTAGTCAAGCGTCTTGATCAGGCGCGCGTCGGGCACGTACCGCGGGTCGCTCGTGAACATGCCGTGGACGTCGGTCCAGATTTCGTACTTGGTGGCGCGCAGCATCGCCGCGAAAAGCGAACCCGACGTGTCGCTGCCACCGCGGCCAAGCACACACGTCGCGCCCTCCTTGGTGCTGCCAATGAAGCCCTGTGTAAGCACGACTCGCTTGCCCTGGCTAGCATTCGTGGCCTTCGCGACGTCCTCGCGCGGCAGCACTTCTGCCTGGAGGTAGCGGTCTTCCTCGGACTTGGCCGAGGCCGATTCGCTGACGATGAGCTCGCGCGCGTCCACGCGCTGTACGCTGTCGAGCCCGTAGTGGTTCATCACGCACATGCCGAGGTGCGTGGAGAGCAGCTCTCCGAACGCGAGTACGCGCGCCTGGATGCGCGGCGACGCCTCTTCGGTCAACTTAATGCCTTCGAGAATGCGCACGAGGTTCTTGAACTCGAGCAGGAGCGGGTGGAGCCCGCGCGGGATCATCGGGTCCACGGCACCGAGCGAGAAGCTCTCGTCGCTCAGCACGGAGCGCAGCCACTTGTCCTGCCACCGGTCGTGCTGGTCGATGCTGCTCACGCCGTCGATCTCGGGGAACAGCCCGACCTCGTACGCGAGCGTGAAGTGCTGGAGCACGATGCTGCGGACGGTCTCGGCGTGGCCGCCGGGCCCGGCGGTTTGCGGCTTGCTGGCCTGCGCGATCGCGTTCGTGAGCTTGTTGGTGACCTGCGTCATCGCCGAGATCGTGACCCAGACGCGCGTCGCGCCAGTCGCATCGCTCTCGAGGTGAGCGCGGATCTGGTCGCAGATGCAGCGCCAGCGCTGCGCCGTCGACACGCTCGTGCCGCCAAACTTGAGAACCACCCAGGTGTCCATGTTCGCGTCTATGAGTGAGGATAAATGAGAGGCCCTGGCGGCGAAAAAGAGAAATGGACGGCTGGCGGGGGATGGAGGAGGAGGAGGATGCGTCTAATCACAGCCGCGGACGCCGTCAGACAAAGAGAGATGCAAGCAGCGGCGTGGTGTGCTTCTGTGTGTCCGTTTGGAGATCGCGCAAATGCAGAGAGCCACGAGAAAGTGCGACGCAGCGCATCAGAATAGAATCAGATCAGAACAGAAACGAAACTGAATGGCGGAGGTTTCTAACCAGTGACGTGGCGATTGCACTGAAGCAGTTAAGAAGTTCGTATTTGGCAAGATGGGTACACTGGGGAGGTGTTACCGCGGGCGGCTGGATATGTGAGGCTTGAAGTGACGAAACTCGCATGTGGGAGAGGGCAGGAGAGTTGTGATGATGGATGGGGTTCCAACTCAGGCGATGTGGTGCCGGTGCACTCGAGCGGCGTGTTTATCTTTTGACGTGGGGCTTCAACTTGGCGAAGTGCAACTTGTAACGATTCTGTGTTTTTCTTCTGTTTCATGCTGGAGATGGCGCGAGTGAAAGGAGATACAGCCGCTGACTTCACTAGACGCGCTGGAGCTTCTCCTCGACGACCTGCGCGCCGAAGATGTCGAGCATCAAGAAGTCTCGCACGACCGGAATGTGGCAAATGACATGCGGCTCATGGGCCAGTAGCGACTGCAGCGACGCCTCGAGCTTGCTGCGTCGCTCCTCTAATGCTGTGGCCTGCGTCATGCGGAACCACGTCTTCGGCGGGAGCTCCCAATGAAAAGATTGCACTTGCAGATCGCTGGCGTCGACACCATCATCGGTCTCGTCTTTGTTGTTCTCCTCACCGAGCAGCTTCTCTCTCAGCTCCTTGTAGTGTGGAGATTGCAAGTAGTCGTCAAGTGCGGCTGCGAACGCCACAAACTCCGAGTACCGGCGCTCGAGCTGGAACTGCTTGCACCAGTCGCCCGCCGTGGTGACGGTGATGCTGTAGGTCGTGTAGCCATCCCGCGTCTCGCGGAACGCCGGGATCCGCACGGTAAACTGCCGCAGGTCGGCCCAGGCGTTCGAGACCTTGGCGTTCGCCATCGGCAGCGCCTGCGCCGCCGCGACGTAGTGGACGCAAAAGTCCTGCATCGTCGGGCGGCACACAAATACCATCTCATCGTCGTCGTCGTCGTCTTCGTCGTCGCAATCGCCATCTTCCTCTTCAGCGTTGTTGGTCGCCACTGTCAGCGCCTGGGCGATCGCGCTGGCGCGCGTGGCGCGCCGTGTGGCCTCGTCGCCGCTGCTGCCGTCCGTGGGCGTGAGCTCGCCGCTGTGCTCGGCCTCGAGCTGCGCAAGCGCCTTGGCGTTCGAGCGCTGCGCCTTCTTGCGCTTGTTGCGGGCGCGCTTGCTGCTGATGATGGTGCGCTTGTCGAGGCCGGTCATGGTGGTCTAACTGGAAGTCGGCGGCGGGACTAACTGGAACTTTGGGCGTTGGAATGGGTGCTCTTCAAGGGGAAATCGAAGTGTGAGGCGGAATGCGGCCGACGACGGAGGGTGAGTTCTTGTGCTTCCCACGTCGGAGAAGAGGGTCGGAACCGGTTTTTGGAGAGAACGTTGAAGATGCGGTCCCAGAATTTTGTTCTTCCGCAGGCAGTCAGCGTAACCCCACGTGGGTAACCCCAGTCCACGCAGAAGAACAACCAGAAGGATGTTCTGACGCACGCCGCCGTCTGATTGGGGAATCTTGAACGTCGGCGCTGCTGCGTCACCGGGTGATGCACGTCGCATGCGAGGAAGCACGCTGCTGACGAGTCGGACGCATGCAACCAGAGTACGCCAGCAACGCTTGGGGCGCGCCCTTTTGAGACGCAGCGCGAAACGCCGCGTCCTAAAATACAGAGTCATCGAGATCCGACGCCATGTGCGCTCCAGCCCCGGAACAATCCGTGCGAGTTGGCTCCGCTTGAACCTGCGTAGGTTCATGTAGAGGGGATTGCTGTTGTTCTCTTTCGGAAGGTGTATTGCTGTGGCCGGGGATGTTCTTCGTTGGGATGGAGCAATCCGTTCGGCTGCAAGCCAGGATTGTGGATCCCCTTCCTGCGCGAATCCATCGATAAAAACGCTCCAGAACGAATCTGGCTTCCGTGTAACCCAAGCACTCGTAGATCATTGTGTAGGTACCGGTAGCGAATCCGCATAACCAAAAACGGTTCGAAATGGGTTCCCCGCCCGCTTGTCTCGTGTCGATGGCCGATTACGGCGCCGTTTTGAATCTACCGTATCGGTTGAACGATGGCTTCTGTTTTTGTGGACGATCGACAGTCGTTATTCCTCTCCAGGACAAAGTGTATTTCTGTTCTCGGAGAGAAAATCTTTTGTGCTATTAGCCTGCTTCCTCTACCTGTACAAACACAAGATTGCACCAGAGCAGTTCTGCCGGAACCAGTCGGAATGAAGGTCGTCCAGCGGGCGGTTGCATTTCAATGTAGCCATCTCATCACTGAATCTCGGAGATTCCTCTAGCATCGCGTGGTTCCCTTCCTACTGCTCGCCGCTGAGCCCCCAGGGCGCCATCGTCACGAGCTCTTCGGCGGCCGTCGGGTGGATCGCCACGCAGTTGTCGAAGTCGGCCTTGGTCGCGCCCATCTTTACGGCGACGCCGAAGCCCTGGAGGATCTCGTCAGCGGCCACGCCGATGAGGTGCAGACCCACGACCTTCTCCTCTTTGCCCACGCACACGAGCTTCATGGCCGTCATCGGCTTGGGCTTCTGCTGCCCGTCATCACCGAACTCGTTGATGATGCCGTAGTGCATGTTCACAAAGCGGCTCGAGTACACCTTGACAGCGTCATCACCATGCTTGGCGCGGGCCTCCTTCTCCGTCAATCCAATGGTGCCGATCGGCGGGTGGCTGAACACGACAGTCGGGATGTCCTCGTACGTGATCTTGGCGTCCTTCTTACCTCCGAAGAGGCGATCCGACAGGCGACGGCCGGCAGCGATCGCCACGGGGGTCAGCGCGGGGGTGCCACACACATCGCCGACCGCAAAAATGTTCTTCTTGGCGGTGGTGCGCTGGTATTCGTCAATCGTGATGAACCCATGTTCGTTGGTTTCGACACCAGCGGCAGCAAGGTTAAGATCATCTGTGAGCGGTACGCGGCCAGCCGCGTAGATCACGGTATCAAAACCGCCGTGTTCGCTTCCGTCCGCCAGCACGAGCGTCTTGGTTCCGTCTACCGCCTTTACAACCTTCGAAACCGAGCTGTGCGGGCGCACGTACACGCCATCCTTCTCCATCGCGTCATGGAGCGTCGTGCGAATGAGCTCGTCGAATCCACGCAACACACCTTCCTTGCGGCAGAAGATGGTCGTATCCGATCCCAGTCCGTGCAACACACCGGCGAGCTCGACGGCAATGTAGCCAGCGCCCACCACCGCGACCTTCTTGGGGAGCTCCTCGAGCTCGAAGAAGCCATCTGAGTCGATGCAGTGCTCCTTACCCGGGATATCCGGGATCAGCGGCTTGCCGCCGACCGCGATGAGCACGTTCTTGGCCGGGATCTCCTTGCCGTCGACCTCGACGTTGCCCTTGTCGTTGAACTTGGCCGTGCCGGTGATCAGATCCACCTTGGAGTTGCCCAGGTTTCTGTTCCATTCACACAGTGTTTAGTCACACCACTTTCTACACCCAGTTAAAGCTTGTACTGACCGCTCGTAGATGCCGTTGAGGCGCAGCACGTAGGCGTCGCGGCGCTCCTTGAGCTTGTTCCAGTGGAACGCGGTCTGGTCGATCAAGTGGCCGCCCTGCTTCGTCTCAAAGCCGTAGTGGAACAGATCGCGGTGCAGCAGGTGGCCCATGTTGGCGGCCAGGTACATGATCTTCTTGGGCACGCAGCCCACGTTCACGCACGTGCCGCCAAGCCGCGCCTGCTCCACGACGGCCACCCGCGTGTTGCCGTACGTCGCCGCGCGGCGCGAGCTCGCCATACCGCCGCTGCCGGCGCCGATCACGAGGTAGTCGTACTCGACACCGTCGGAGGACGAGGAGGCGGAGGAGGACGCGCGCCACGAGGCGCCGACGCGCGCAGACAGAGCGCCGCGGCGCAGCTTGGATACGCGCGCGATCATTGTTCTATCGAGAGGTGGGTTCCGCAGTGTTCGTCCAGGAGGATATGTCTCTTTATGTTATTTTGGTATATGTTTTGTCTGATTATGTAATTTATGGAACCCTCTGATCTGTTTTTGAAGGCGATAACTGTGGCGGAATAATTCATTGCAATAATTCGTGTAAATAATTCGATAGAATTGCTCCAAATTATTTTCTGCGCTCAGGTTTCTGAGTGGCTACATCGCGAGCTTCTTGGCGCGGAGCTGCTGCGCGAACTGCGTGAGCACCACGGCGAGCCGCTTGGCGCCGAGCGTGACGCAGAACTGCGAGTACTGCGCGGCCCAATCCATGTACCATTGCGGCGGGCACGCCACGGCGCCGTCCGGGCCGAGCGTCAGGTTCAGGCCTTTGTACACGACCGCGTCCGCGAGCTTGCGCGAGTCGACCGCTACCCTGCGGAAGATGCGGTCGTTCGTCACGGCGGCGGTCGCGAACTGCACGTAGCTCAGCGAGCGGTAGCTCTCGAAACTCACGGCATCGGTGACCAGCGGGAGCAGGCCGATGAGGTAGGTCGCATTCGGCGCGAGTGCAGCGTCCGGCGTGATCTTGGGATCGGGCGACCAATTGTTGCCCGAGTAGACGCCACCCGCGGCGTCCCAGAGCGCGTGCAGGTTGGAGAACGCACAGGGCGCGCGGAACTTGAAGGCGTTACCGCCGGCGTCGCCCGCAGGGCCCGTGTCCTTGCTGATTCCGGCGACGGCGTGGAGCGGCTGATGGACGTCTCCGAAAAAATGGATGAAATTGCGCAGCACAAAGTTCGCAGCCCACGTCGAGTTGGTCGTGGCCATGGTCTTGACGTACGCCTCCAGCTGGTCGATTACAGTGCCGCCCAGCGTGTAGTTGAAGAGCGCGAGATCATCCGGAGAGAGTCCGCCGATGGCGCCGCCGTCGATCGCGAGCGGCAGATCGACATAGTGCCAGTCGCCCATCGAATTGAGTGACGGCATCAAGTCCGAGAGGCAGTACGAGACCTGCGACGTGCACTTGATGAGATCGGGCCAGATCGCGGCCGTGGCGATCGTGTCCGTGTTGGGGAAGTCGACGTTCCACTTGGCGAGCACGCTGTGGATGGTCGCGACATCCGCCGGTGCCATAAGCTGCGTCGCGACTTGGCCCACGAGCATATGCGCGTTGTCCCACCACGCCGACACCACTGGGAAATGGGAGGCTGCCGCGACAGCGCCCACCACAAAGGCGAACACCTTAGTCTTCATGACGTCAAGTCGCGGACGAGTGGAAGAACAGGAGGCGGCGATCGAATGCAAAAGCGAAAGTGACCAGAGTCAGGTATTGGCGGTGGGGACAGACCAAAGGCGATTCCTGATCGGTCCCGTGGGAAGCTTCGTTCCCTAGTACATACCTCCGGTGTTGTAGATCCGTGTGTGTGGCCTCTGGAAGTGAGGCGAATCTACCATAGATAAGCACCGGCAGTGAATGCAACAGGAGGCAACATGCGCCCTGCTCACTGAGAACGGACACCTTCCCGGGCAACGACGGTGATGGCACGCTGCACACAAAATGGGCGATTCTGTCACTCGACGTCCACCACTCGCATTTCTTTATGTGGCTTCACTTCGCCAGCACCCATTCCGCATCGTACACATCTCAGTGGCCGTTTTCGAGTCTCTGTACTTTGGTCAGCCGTGTGCGACGCTCGTTGTGAGTGGGACTCACGTTCCGACGGGAAGAAGACCTGTTTTGTCTTCGTTTGTTGGATTCTCTGGCCGCCACCAAGATCTCGGCAGCGTGGAAGCGACCGACAGGTGTAGCACAGCTACACGATGTACCTGGTACGAGCTCCGCCATTTGCCATTCTGAATGGAGCAACGCACGAAAAAGTCTCATACGTCATGTCGATATTTAGAATAAATAGCTTCCTGATGACGGCGGTGCTGGACGTCCGTGCGCACGAAAGCATTCCAGGCGCACCACCTCGAGAAGGCCAACGCTAGCTGCTTTTCCTACTTCCTGCGCTTCTCCTCCTTGTCTAAACCTACTTCTCCAGGCTACTGTCTAGGTACTTGACTAATATGCAACGAATTTTCATACAGTCAGCGGCGCCTCCTTGGTCTTGTCCGAGGCCGGAAGCGTCTCCTTGGGGCTCATCGACGGCGATTGATGCGTCAGCGACGAGGAGCTGGCGGATCGCTTGGGCGCCAGTGGCAGTGACGAGAGCGAAGACGACGAGGCTGAGGTCGTCATGCTTCCGGTGCTCGACTGGCGAGACAGAGGTTGCCGAGAGGTCATCGTCGGGACACCGAAAGGCGAGGCAACACCGGCCATCGCCGCTTGAAGCGACGCCTGCTGGGCATAGAAGGCCGCAAAACCCGCGGCCGCGACACTGAGCAAGTACGACGGGAGGCCCGACTCGCTGGCTGTCGACGGGGAAGACGCAGTCGACTGGTTTGTGCTCGAGGATGAGTCTCCACTGGACGATTTCGCCACTGAAGCCCAGTTCACGGCTTGCATGTGAAGATGCAGCTCGCGCTCCATCTCACCGAGCACAACTGCTCGAGCTTCGGAGCGAAGGTCTTCGAGACTTCGAAGGCGTGTCTTCTTCTGCATGTGCTGAATGAGGTCCTGACCTGCCGCATTGGTGACCCTCTTCTCGACTCGCGACTTCACTTCTGCGCGGAACGCACTGGAAGTTTGCTCCAAGTACAAAGCCAACGACACTCCGAAGTGAGGAAACGCGCTGATCATACCCATCGGGTTCGACGCCGTCGGCAACGGGTTCGGCTGGATCGGCACGTGCTTGGATCCGCTACCCGAAGACGAGATTGGCTTGAGCATGGGCGACGCGAAAGCCGGTTGGGGAGCGATAAGCACGGGGCCGCCGAGAGGAGCCAACGACGGCATGCCTATCGGAGGCATGGGCATGAGCTGCGGCGACGAGTGCGGCTTCAACTGCGGCGACAGAGGTGGTCGGGCCTTATGGGCATTGTGGGCTTTGTCAATTTCTTGCATCTTGCTGCACAGCGCACATTCCGACTCTTCTTCATGTTCAGGTATCGACTTAGTCTGCTTGCATGTCGCGTGGTGCAGAAGCATCGCCTTTGCGTCGTTGCACGGATCCTTGCACTTGCCAAGTGGGGCATCGCAGCCACGGCAGTGGCGAACGACGCGACGCATGACGTCACAACCGGCAATTGAGCACCCGTTTTCGACGCACCGTGATGCGTGAATCAGCAGCCACAGCGATCCCCCGGACTCGGCAGCCTTCTCGGATGAGAACTGGGGTGCTTGGGAAATATAGGCCTTCTCATCGTCCGTCAAACTCACAGAACTCAACGGCTTGTCAAGCACCTCCTGGATCCGATCGCGAATAGAGCCTACCGATCCCGTTTTGGAGGCGGCAGTGTCTTCTCGCGCACCCGGCGTCACACTTGGAGCCACCGGTGGCGATGCCGCCATCTCCTTGCGCTTCCACGAGTCGGTTCGCGCAATACCCCGAAGGTGCGGACTTCGGCCAGAACGGTGATGCGTTTGGCCACTCCCCGATCGCGGGCGACTCGTCATAGAAGGAGAAGATCGCTTCGCTTGAGGTACTTCGGCCTTTTCCTCCGTATGAGTGGGAAGGGGCGAGTCGAAATCGCGAATGGCGTCAAGCAGACTCGATACGTTCGCTCGCTCTTGGTCCGACAGTAAGATTTGATCCATGTCGGAAGCCGGGGCGGCCGGGAACTGTTGTTGCGGCGACTGAGCCTGCCCAAATGTGCCGATTGTGGCATCATTCGCGAGAGAGAGCGGCGGCGGCATTGGCCAAGAGGCGTCGGACGTAAACGTCGTCGGGAACTCATCAATCGAGAAGCCGATCATTTCCGATTCCGTCGCGGACCGCGGTGCTAGCAGCCTGGATATACGCCACAAACAAGACCGTTAGTGCTCTCCAGGATGAGATCCGTCGGCTCCAAACTGAAAGCGTTTGCACGTACTCTCCCATGTACTGCGGCTCTGCTGGCGATCCGTACGTCGTCGCGTTCGTGTAGGTCGAAAACTCCATCGACGGCGCCGGCGACGGTGCCGTCGCGACGCTCGACGTTGTCGAGTCGAAGGACTTGTGGCGTTGGGCCTTGTTCCAGCGCTCCACGACCGCCTTTTTCCGCTTGGTGACTAGGATTTCGATACAACAACACAGAATCGTGAGCTCCCCGCCAAAACAGAGCTAACAGCGGCATGTACACTACGTACCCATCCGCCGCCGGTACTCGGTCTCCATGCTGGCGAGCGACGTGAACGAGGCCGAGCTGTGCAGCGGGCGGCGCGACTGTTGGAGCACTTGGAGGTGCTCGTTGCCCATGAGTGACGACGCCTGGTGCGGGAACTGGCGCATCCCGCTCTGCTGGTGCTGCTGCTGGAACTGGAGCACGTAGTCGTAGCCGCCCATGGACAGCGGCGCGTTCATGCCCATCGCGCCCGCGTGGAACGCGCCACCGCCGCCATTTCCCATGACCGGCCCGCCGTCCAGCGGCTCCCCATCGGGGATGTCGCGCAGCAGGTCGTCGCCGTCAAAGTCGTACAGCGACGTGAACGACGGGCAGGACGCCGAGGTCGTGAGCGTCGGCTGCGCCGCGTGGAGTCCGGAGAGTCCGGAGAGCGACGGCGCCGCGCTGGCCGTGGCGGTCGTGGACGCGGACGCAGCGCTGCTGAGGTAGAACGGGTCGGGCGAGAGCTCCATGGGCTCGTCCGGCCGCGTGGGCCGCATCAGCTCGAGCTCCCAGTCCGCGGGTGCGTCGCCTGCGCCGCCGCTGTGGTCGTCGGCCCACGCCATGTCGCCAAACATTCCGATGGTGAGATTATTGGTGGGAGAATCTGGACGCGGACAGACGCCGACGGATAGACCGGTCTAAGATAGACGAAGCTTGGAGCAGTTGTTTGGAGATAGACCCCCCCCCGGGACGGAGAGGGTTCGACAGGAGAATGTTCTTGGTCTTCTGCTTCTTGCTCGCTCGGAACGCGCGCGCGCTTCCGCTAGCGGCCACTTCGACGTGAAAGCGCCTTTGGGTTTCTGAAGTGCGGCGGGGTGTGCGAGTGTTTCTTCACGGCTGCCACGCGCGGGTGACGCCGTGCAGAAAAGAGAGCGGTGGGTGGGTTTGCCGACTGATAGCCTATACGGGTTTCGGGAATAAACCCAGACCCGTCCGAATGCTCGTGCATTTGACTAGGAGAACGACGGGCCGGGTTTGGATGGAGCAGTCTAAAACGGGTTTTAGTTGACAAAACACCGCGCCAAGCCGCCACAAGATCGCCGCCGGTTGGGTTTTGGGGCGAAAAGCAGCCAGACAGACGGGAACTAAGGGGTGATGCGCGCCAAAAAGGGGGAGGGGAAGCGAACCCTACACCTAGAATATGTTTTTAAAGTCAGCAAATCAGGACTGTCTGCAGTCTACAAGCCTTGATAGCCATGTCATGTTTCGCAAAATATGCGTTTCAGCAGGGCTGAGAATCTGTGCGCGACTGACCAGGCAGACCCAAGCACCAAAGAAATCGAGAGGAGCGTCCCAAAGTCTCCATTGTTCTGTTTTTCTTGAAGTGGCACTCGCCTCTTTTCGTTGTGTGCGTGGCCCTCGCTGCTCCTTCAGGAACGGGAGTCTCCTTACTCTTGTAAGAACAGAGCGAAGTGCGGTCCAGAAGATCGGAGGCGAGAGAGGGAGTGCACAACAAAACAAAAAAACGCGAATGGATACATACGCCTCCCCATTCCCAACAATACACTAGTGCTCTGGACGAAACAAACCTTCGCAGACACAGTGCAGTCTACACATGAAGCATTTCCAATCGATCTGCTTGGACCAGAGAGGAGCAAGCTTGGACGGATCGATGAATCCACGTTTCCGCACGCGCCTGCCCCCGAGCTGCTGAGCTCGTAAAACTCCGGATCTTTGGGTGTCCCAAAAAGATCTGTTTTGTTCCGGTGGCGGTGTGTCTAGCACCACCAGGCGCAGGCTGGTCTGGCTTTGTGAACTTGACAGCAAACGCGCGCTTCGAGAACAGAAAACGTCGCTGAGCAGGTTTGCTCCTTTGGGCATCATGGTTTGATGAAACTACAGTATCGAATCCATCCTCAGCCCCACCGTGGCAGTATCAAACATATCGAGTGTCCTGCCCTGGACAATCTATTCACGTGGGCTCCAGGCTGGATGTGCGTATGTAACTTACACTGAGGGTCTGTAACATCCATGTCACGTCCTCACTCAAATAACTTTACAGTACGGCATGGCAGACTGGTGCCTTGGGGCACCGCAACACCAGCATCGCGTGTGTGACACTCATCATGGGGAGTGCTTGGATGCGCTGGAAGATCTAGGTAGGGATGCATGGAACAGCGATCGGCTGCGTCCCTGCCGGTGCTCCGGAAGATAACAATACACCGGCAGTTCCCAGCGCACTGATGGGGGAGGAAGAAAGCTGGAGAAAAGGGCACAGAAAAAAGAAGCGATGTGGGAAGCTTGCGATTGGAGGCCCAGGTCACCTCATCAACTCCCTGGACTCACACGCCGAGAGAAGAAGAATGCCCTCGGTGCTCTTTCTCTCGCCCCCATCACCAATCACCAACTGAAGCAACGAATGGATCCAGGGGATGGGTCCCAACTCACCTGACACCTGTGAGATCACATGCAAACCCTCATAAAAGCAATTTTAAATAACAAGCTCAGCATATCAATTGTTAGGTGTTTGTAGTCACTATGGAAGGTTATGATGCAATGTATATGATACAGTAGAGGGATGGCTACAGAACATGAGGTTCTCAAATGCGAGTCTGACGTGGAAATTCTCACCCATCGCGGATGGGCTCCGTTCTTTTCGCGGATGCGATCGCTTGCTCAGCGAAGCTCACGCATCTGTACGTAACACCGAGCTCCTGCGTTGTGGTGAGGATGCGATTTGGGTTCAAACCGATCATGGTGGGAGATTTTCCGTTCTGCGCCTCACAACTGGACGCTCGGGTGATGTGTAAGTCAGGAGCTCCATGGCGCTATGATTATGGTCAGCGTCCGTGGCCTCCTCCTCCTCATTCGCCGCTTGATCGGTGCCGGTGATGCATCGACGTCACAGACACTCGCTCGCACCAGAACCCAATGGGAATGGCGCGGTGGTAGGTCTGTGAGAAGCAGCCAGCACCTGTGGTCACTGTCAGCTCACCTGCCCTGGGCACAGCCGCAGACCTTTTATAATATCATCACTGTTGAGTCGACAAGGCTCAGGTCCCAACTGCGTGAGCCCACGTGCATATCCGCTCCGACGATGCCGTTTACTTCTTTATGTTGTCTTCTTGACACAAACCTCAGCATGTAGGAAACGGTGACGACAGTGTGTCTAGTATCCAGCCATTACAGTGCTCGCGTCCACGCTCTTGCCATTAAAGAGCTCATGTTAGCTTTGATCGTCTTACCACAGCGCAAAGTGGTCTTCGACCACGCCGAACGCGCCTTCCACCTCGATGACGGTTCTAGTCTTGCCATCAGCACTGGTGAATGAGATCTCGCCGTCAAAGATGCCGTAAGGTTGCACGAAGTCGCTCTCAAAGATGATCAAGCGGGTATGATCCTCTCGACTGCCTCCCGAGGGCGTAAAGCGTAGCTTGACCGACTGCTGGTCGGAGTGTGAGGAGGCAACGAGCCATTTCTCCGTGAGCGGAGACACCTTAGGCACATTGAACTCGACTCCGCGAAGCACGAAGACTTTTCCGTTGACCCAGACCGCGTTTTCCTGCGACTCGCCGTTAATGTCGTACACGTGCTTGCTCAAGTTGATTCCAACGGACGCGCGCTCGTCTACCACGGCCGGTTGGCCATTGACAGTCGTCGTCACCTTGGCAGTGAAGCTAGAAGACGCCCAGTACCATCTCGTACACCGCAATGCGAGGCTGCGCGTCCAGTCTGTCAAAGCCACGTTCACAGTCAGAGCTCCCGTCTCAGCCTATTACTCGACCACAGCACATACCGATCGCTCCTAGCGCACCCACGTCGCCGAGCTGGATCTTCTTGGCGCCGAATTCGAATGAGCCGAGCACAGGAGAGCCCGCGCCCTTGTGGACGTATGCTGGGCGAAGCGTATCGTTGCCCACGGGATAGAGGAGAGTCACCGCCTCCTCTTGCTTGAGGCGCATGTCGGCGATGAACGGGCGACGCTTGCCGTGGTTCGCGCCAACCTATTTTGTCGTCATCAGAAGCAGCTCAGGTCAGACACAGGCTTCGTAGGTCTCGTGAGATGGAGAGCAAACTTACTGTAGTCACGTTGGCTTGGATGCGCCATTCGTGTGAGGCGCGTTCATAGCAGAACGACACGAACTCTCCCGATGGCGCGGTGAACGAAGTGCAGCTCTGTCGTAGCGTCCAGAGGGGCAATTAGTCACAAACTCATGAATATCTTGAACCAAATCGACAACCAAAGCTCGTACCTCACTGTCGATCGAGGAAGCCGCGAACGTGAGTCCGAGACTACCCGGTAGACGGCCCGTGAACTCGAACTTCTCGTGCTCGCCCGTGGTCTTGTCCACGACGTAGACGAACGCGTCGCCCGCGTACCCGAGCTTCACCACGGCAGCGCCGATAAAGTACTCGGCCGTGTTGATCGAGGTGTAGTGCCAGAACTTGGTGCGGAAGTGCGACAGCACGCGCAGCTTCCAATCGTCGTCGATGTGGAAGCGCAGCTTCTCGATGGGCTGCTTCCAGCGGCCGAATGCGTACCGAGGGGTTCCATCTTCCGTCGTGAAGACACGGTCGCCAAGCGGCGAGCTCTCACCGAACGCCCCGGGAAACAGCGCGGCGTCGGTGGGTCGAGGCGCGCGGTCGCTCTCCGTCGGCACGAGCAGGCCCAGCAGAATCGCCAGCGCGACGACCACACCGAGCACGAACGCGCTGCTTCTTCTGGGCGCCGCCGCGGCGGCGGCTGGGCGGGTCGTTGAAGGCGCCTTCATTGCGGCGGCGGTCTGTAGGGGGCGAGAAATGCTTGTGTGGCTCCGACCGCCGGGGTTCCGAGGAGGTGAGCTCTTCGATCGCCTTGACACGTAGCTGGGTTTAGACCGACGACAATGGGTCTAACCAGCGAGTGTGCTTTTTTGCCCGGCATTCGGCCTAACCAGAGTGGAAGAAGAGCGACAAGAAAAAAAATCGAAGCATATCAACGCCTAACCTGTCAGGAATGATGGTTGCTTTTCCAAACATATTTACCGTAAATAAGTGGATGTTGACAACACGATCTGTTGTGTGGGCGACCTGTTCGACAGCATTTGCCATCCTCGACGCACGCAGCTCTCGCTGTGAGACCTCGGGCACAAAGACAGCTTAGATGTGACAGCTGAGCTGTCTCTGTGAGAAGGGACCGACGGCAGCGATGGAGGATCTTTCCGGAGTGTTGCACCAGGAGAAAATATGAGGGGGTGTGGCCACATCTTGGGCTGCATGCAGGTTGCTCGACTAGGAGGATCTCGTCTCGTCTCATTTGTCGCTTTGCAGCCTTCTACGCGTAGGTGGCAGGCTACCTGTGCCACCCGCACGAAACCACAGCACATCCGCTGCAGAATGGCACATGTACAGTACCATCACGCACCATCCACACCAAAAGAACACCGATGAATTCGCTGAAAAGGACGAGATCCGCACTCGTCATTTGTTAATGTTGGAGGGAAAGCAGAAGGCCTCCCTGTTATCTACTGTCCGCCTAGAAGAGACGGCTCGACACGAGACAAGATGCACAGACGCGACGCACACGCAAAAGAGAGGAATGAGAAACTGGGCGCGCAGGAGTCACGGTTTACTCGGCGCCGGCGATCGTGCGGCACATCGGGCAGTCGAAGCGCGTACGGTACCACTCGTTGATGCAGTTCTCGTGGAAAAAATGGCCGCACGGCGAGAGCACGAGCTGGTTGCCGTCGAGCTCCCGCCACTCGCAGAGGCAGATCGGGCACGACTCGGTGTCCACGTGGACGTCGCGCGGGTCCACATACTTGAGTTGGCGGATCGCGCGCACGTGCTGGCACTCGTGGTCGAGCGGGAACTGGAGGAATTCCTTGACCATGAACCGCGACGAGTTGATCTCACTGCACACCTCGAAGCCTTCGTCGCCAGCAATGTACGAGCACATCGCGACGATAAACTCTTCAAGACCGGCCGTGCGCTTGGCGACGACTGCGGCCGAGTCCTTGAACATGTCGAAGCGGCTCGGGAAGCCAAAGTCCTTGAGCGAGTGGCCGACCGTGCCGCAGTTGGTGCAACCACGCGCCTTCTTGTGGGCAGCGAGCTTGGCGAGCAGCTTCTTGCGCAGGCGGTAGAACTCCGAGTAACGTTTGCACACGACCCACTTCTGCTTGTAGTAGTCGCTCGTGATTTCGAGGTGGTAGACGTAGTAGCTACCCGTGGGCCCGCGCACGACCACGGCCTGACAGGTCATCGTGAGCATCTTCATCGAGTCCTGGCCGATGCGGCGGATCAGCATCTTCTTGGCCTGCTGCGCGCCGTTCGCGATGCGCAGCGGCGCCGCGGCCTCCGGCACCATGCCCACGGGCACGTCGTGGTAGTACGGGTTGCTCGGCGCACGCTGGACGCGCTGCTGCTGCTGCTGCTGTTGCTGGTACTGCTGCGGCTGCAGCCCGCGGCGCAGCTGCTCGTGCTGGCGCTGCATGACCAAGTCCGCGTGGTTCGGGTAGTGCTGCTGGTTGTGGTGAAACATGGGCGGCTTGGCCGACGACGCCTTGCGCTGCGCCATCGTGATGGCCGCGGCGTTGTTCGGCGAGTCGCTGAACATGGAGGAGATGTCGTCGTTCGAGCGCGGCGAGTCCTCGAACTCCGAGTCGACCCACTGGTCCATGGTGTTCATATTTGTCGGAAGGTGTGCGCGACGGCGGAGGTAAGCGGGGGTGTGGCGGCGCTGAGAGAAGACGCTGAAGGAGACGCCGAGCGAGCAGGAGAGGCGGGGCTTGGCGCTCGCGTGGATAAGCCGCTTTGCTGGACGAACGATGGCTCTTTGGAGAGGCTGGGGCAGAGGCGACAGCGATGGTGTTGATGACGACGGTTTGCACGCAACGAAACTGGGCACCTGGGTGGAATAAGCGGGCTTTCCGAAATTTTGGGAAAACAAGTGAATGTGGAGGTGGGCGATTTCAGACCCACAACTCGATTCTGGGATTCTAGTTGGTCAGAATTTTAGAACTTTGCCTACCCCTAATAGAGACGGAGAGAATCCACACGGGACCCGAAACTGTACAGTCGCGCGCAGGTGGTCGGGTGGTGACATCGCGGGTAGGGCTTTCGATACGAACACACGCGTTCCTAACGGTTACAAAATCTCCGGATTTGGACAGATAGGTTCAGTGTCATCACCATGCGATCTTGGCGTGCACTACCAGTGTGACGAAGCCGCACGTTCATCGTCCATTTCTGGGTCTCTGCGATGTGTGGGAACACAGTGAGTTGTTTCTACCGGCATTGTATCCTGTATGGCCAACTGGAGCATCCGCCACAAGAAAGCAGATCACGAGCACATTAGGAAAAATCATCGTGTCAAAATGTGCTGAACCTTATCTCCAATCTGTCTATCAGATCGCTCCCGCGTGTGATGGTCTATCTATCGACGTTCACGCGGGGGTCAAACCTGTGTGTCTAGGTGGCCAGCTTCTTGATGTCGAAAAAGGCCTTCTCCATCTCCGCAGTCTCGCTCTCCTTGCCGACGATCACGACGTGCGACGGCGGCTTCTCGGCAAAGTAGTGCTGTGCGACGTCGACGAGCTGCGCCTTGGTGAGCTGCAGGTACTGCTCGCGGCGCTGCTGGCGCATCTCGTTTGTGATGCCGCGCAGAAACGCCATCTTGCCCTTCATGGACGGCGTCTTGGGCGCATCGATCGACGCGAAGATCGAGAGCAGCGCCTCCTGGATGTCGCGGTCCGAGAACGAGCCGTTCGCGGCCCACTGGAGCGTCTTCTCGTAGGCCGCGAGCGTCTGGAACGTGTTCGGATCGTAGTGCGAACTCAGTGAGAACGTGCCCTCGCCCTGCGAGACGCCAGAGCCGTACGCGCCGCCCTGCTCGCGCACCTGCTGGTGCAAGAAGCACGACGACATCATCTGCGCGAGCACGGACAGCGGCACGTGGTCGGCGTGCGCGAAGGACACAGACGGCATAGTCTCCACCACAAAGTTCACCGAGATCGGGAAGCCGAAGAAGCTCTTGGGCGACGGCGACAGCGACGGCAGGCCGTCCAGCGCGGGCAGGACCAGCTCGCTTCCGCGCGACACACTGTGCAGCGGGCGCAGCAGCGTCTGCTCGAGCGTCGTCTCGACCTGGCTGCGCAGCTTGTCCTCCGTCACGACTGACAGGCGCATGTTGTCCGGCGTGAACACGGCACGCGCAATGTTCTGGAGGATCTTGGCGATCTCCACGAGCTCTTCGTCGCTGGCCTGGGCCCACTTCTGGAGCTGTTCCACGTGGGTCAACCCGCCGTACAGCTCGTCGTAGAACGCCGAGTCCGTGAAGCCCACGCGCGCCCGCTTACCGGCAAACGAGGCGCCCGAGGACGAAATCGCGTTGCTCGCGTTCGCGGCCCCCATTTGCAGGATGATGCGAAGCTGCTTGAGGTTCTCCGGGTCGAGGAACTGCGTGTCCGTCATGAGCTCATACAGGATCCGGAGCGTCTGCTCCATCTTGTGGGGAAGGCACAACGTACCGAGCAGCATCGACTGCGAGCTCGAGGTTGTCGCGTCAAAGAGCGACGGGTGCGTGAGTCCTGAGCACGAAATGCCGCCGCTGACGTTCTGGATCTCGGTCGGAAGCGCATCATAGCGCAGGCGCGAGGTGCCCAGCGAGCCGAACACGCTCGTGAACAGCGGGATGTACATCTGGTACTCGAGCGGAAGGCGCGGCGCGCTCGTGTCGCACAGCAGACGGATGTACGAGATCTCGTTGGTCGTCGGCACGTTCACAAACTCGGTTTGCACGGCGCTGCCGTTGCCCAGGAACACCTTGTCGATCTTCTCGATGTCGTCGGCGTTCAGCTTGGTCGGGATGTCGGCGAGCGTGAGCGTCGGCAAGAGCTCGACCGGCTGCTCCTTCTTCTGGTACGCGTCGAGCGCCTTGGTGGTCTTGGCGATGCGGTCCAGGTCGGCGTTCGACTTGTCCATCAGCAGCGTCGCGAGTTGCTGCGACTCGCGGCGCTCCTGGTCCTTCACGAAGCTCTCCGTGGGCTTCATCAGCACATGGACTTCCTTGAACTGTTCGTTGTTGAGCAAGAAGTCGCGCACGTGGTGCTCGAGGAACTGCGGGTTCTGCTGCATCTCATTGTGGAGGCGCTCGAGCAGCGGGTTGAGCTGGAGGTTCTCCATGAGATCGCCGCGGTGGGTCCACACCGAGCTGAGACCGTGCATGAGGTTCATGCCAAAGTTGCCCTGGATGTGCTTCAACGTGAGTTCGAGCTGGTGGAGCAGCGCTTCCACGCGCTCCTTCTCGAAGCCGTTCTCGACCACCGACACGTACGCGTCCTTGACGGCCTGCTGGATCTGCGGGATCGCATGCTCGCCCTCGAAGCCTTCGACACCAACGCCAAAGGTCGCGTAATACGTCGACGTGTCGAAGCCCGTGCCCACGGAAAAGTCCTGCGCAAGCTCCGTGTCGATCAGCGCCTTGTACAGCGGCGACGACGGGCCGTTCGTGAGCAAGTACCCGAGAATACGCCACACGAACGTCTGGAACGGGTCCGTCGAGGGCACGTCGAGGAACTGAGACATGCAGAACTTGAGGTTCGGGTCGCGCTCGCCCTGCGCAGCCATGTTGCTCGCGGGCCCATCGACAACCAAAAGCTCGGTGGGCTTGGTGCGACGAATATCGAACGGCGCGGCGTCCACGCGCACCGAGGCAGAGTCCTCGCGGAACTCAAACTTTGACAGGATCTCGTTATCCAGGAACTGCAAGTGGTCCGTGAGCGGCATGTCGCCGTATGAGTAGAAGCACGCGTTCGACGGGTGGTAGTGCTTGGCGTGGAAGGCCTTGAGCTCGCCGTACGTGAGCTCGGGGATGTTGGCCGGCAGACCGCCGCTCACGTGACCGTAGATCGTACCGTCCAGCAGCGCCTGTTGCACGCGCGTGCCAAAGAGGTTGTTGGCGTCCGACATGACGCCCTTCATCTCATTGTACACGACGCCCTTGTACTGGAGCTCGAGCTCGCCGCTGCCCTTGTCCTCGACGATCTCGAGCCGGTGGCCTTCCTGCTGGAAGTCGAGGCGCTCGAGCTTGGGGAAGAACGCCGCGTCCAGGTACACGCTGCGCAGGTTCTCCAAGTCCTTCTGGTTCACGGTCGAGAACGGGTACATCGTGTGGTCGTACGCCGTGAGCGCGTTCATGTACGTGTTGAGGCTGCGCTTGATCATGTTGAAGAACGGGTCCCGCACCGGGTACTTCTGCGAGCCGCACAGCACCGTGTGCTCGAGGATGTGCGCGATGCCGTTCGAGCTGTACGGCGGCGTACGGAACATCACACTGCATCATGTCAACAGAGCACAATCAGTCAGTCAAGAGCGCGATTCGGAGACCATCGATCCAGAGAGCTGGAGAGACGCAAAACGCACCTGAACACGTTGTTCGAGTCCTTGGCGTCGATGTGGAGGTACTTGGCCTTGGTGCGCGCGTGCTCGAGCTCGAGCGCGTCGATGTTGTACTCGGGCACGCGCTGCTTGCGCGTGAGCGTAAAGTTGTGATAGGTCTCGCCGACCTGGAGCGCCGCGCAACCGTCGCCACGTTTCAGATTCACAGCTGCAGACGACGATAGCGGGCGGCGCGAGGACGGAGGCGGCGCCAGCGGCCGCAGCGCCGCGCGTGCTCGCCACGAGGCTCCGGACGCGCGCAGCATGATTGCGCGTTCGTTCGAGTCGATTGGAAGTGGTCCCGGCATCACCCCACAAACCACGGGCTCACCAGAGTGATGGTCTAGTGGACTCTGGGTCAGATACGTATCAGTTAGGAACTTAATTTGGTGTAACCTTGGTGTGCAGATGGCTACATCAACTCTCAGAATGTTTGTCGAAGAGGGTTTGGTGGTCTCACCACGTGACCCACACCCACACGAGCAGCCGTGGCCGGCTGTGTGGCTGGCTGCTGGGCCCGGCGGCCGTGTGGCCGGCTCCTGCCGGACTGTTCGCGCCTCATGGCTTCGCGACGCGGCGCGTGACGAGCCCAGGCCCGCCAGCAGCAACATTGTCGTCGCCCCAGTTGGGAGGCGTCTGCGACGTGAGTCGATTGGGCGCCGTTAGCAAGCGCCATCTGCGCACTGAGAAGGGAGGCGACAAGTGTTCGTCTGGGACCCAGCGTCACCAGCGGGTTCGCCAGGGGCCTGATCTCTGTGTGAAGAGGCGACGCCACCGGCGCATCCCACCCAGTGTTCTTTTCGTTCGTTCTCGTTCCGGCGTAGCATTCCGAGGAGTATGCGATGCCGGCGAGCGCTCTGCGGTTCCGCGGCGCTGGTGGCGTCGCGCGCGATGGCGCTGGACCCGCTCGCGCTCAATGGGTGGCATCCTTGCAGCATCGACGTCGGTGAGTCGTCGTCCGAGACAACCGCGAACGTCACGGCCGAGTGCGCGACCGTCGCGATGCCGTTGTGCCACGGCGACGTCTGCAGCGACGAAGCGAGCCGCACGGTCGAGCTCTTCGTCAAGCGCATCCCCGCGAACAGCGCCACCAGCACGCGCAATATGTGGTTCATCCCAGATCACCCGTTTGCGATGTCGGCCCAAGACGGTGCGTATCTCGTTCCTGCTCACTCAGCACTTAGTTCCTGCGCGCTCGTACTGATCCTCTTCATTGTAGCCGAGCGACAAATGCTACGGCTCCACCAAGATCTACTCGGGGATGTGAACGTGTACCTCATGGACCAGCGTGGCACTGGGCGCGGCACGCGCTTCGACTGCGAGGCCTCGCAGGCTACCTCCACGAGCAGCCCACAGGGCGTCCTTGTTGCGCCCAGCGAGATCGCGCGCTGCGCCGACGCGCTCCGCACGGCGTTTGGCGACAGCTTCGCGGCGGCATTTTCGCTCACGAGCGCTGCGCGTGACGTCGTGACGTTCATCTCGACGTTCCAGGCGCAGACCAAAGTGTTTCTCTACGGCGTCGGCTTTGGCACGCTGCTTGTGGAGCGCGCTATGCACTTCCCCAGCGAAGAGATCGTCGGCTTCGTCTTCGACAGCACCGCCACGACCTCGGGCGCCAAGAAAAAGGAGTTCCCGTACCGCTCGCGCGCCGACAAAGACTTTGGCGCCGTGTTCAAGACATTCCTGGCAGTCTGCGACGAGGACGCGGCCTGCGCGCAGCGGTTCGACAGTGTGCCACTCGAGCAAGTCGTCCAGAGTGTGCTGGACGAGATCGACGCGCCGAACGCGACGTGCTCGTCCGTCACCAAATCGCTTGTAAGGGCCACCGACGAGCCGGCGTCTTACCAG
The DNA here is from genome assembly GCA_027475725.1 of Pythium rhizo-oryzae. Taxonomy (NCBI): domain Eukaryota; phylum Oomycota; class Peronosporomycetes; order Pythiales; family Pythiaceae; genus Pythium; species Pythium rhizo-oryzae. Next base: position 25,701 of record JAMFLL010000254.1, on the reverse strand, counting down.
ATCCGGCGGATACTTGCAGCCATGCTCCAGCAACTCGCGCTGCGCCCATTCATCCCCGCCGTGGTCTACCGCTTGCGTCGCTGCGAGACCAGCGACGTGGACGTGCTCGTGGCGTTCATCTCCAAGCTCCAAGCGATGGTCGACACGCAGCTCGAGCGATTCACGAGTGCCGCCGGCGCCGGCGCGGCGCTGCTCGTGTACGATCTGATCGTGTTCTCCGAGATGTGGGAGGAGCCGCCGCCGAGCGAGGGCGAGCTGCTCGCGCGGTTCACCAAGACGCTCGCGAGCCGCGGCACTGCGTACAGCGAGATCGAGCGGTACTGCGCGTTCACGCAGGACGCGACCACAGCCTGCAAAGGGTTTGGCTTCTCGGGGGCGGCCGCAGCGTCCCCCGTGCTGCGGTACGCGCGCGACGCGCATTGGAACGAGCCGTCCACGATCAAGGAGCAGGCGTCCGTACTCTTTTTGGCGAGCCGCTTCGACGGCCACGCGCCGCTGGCGTACGCTCAGACGCTGTTCGCGGCGCTCGAAGGCGACGACCGCAGCAAGCAGCTACTCGTGTTCGACGCGGCCGCGCACAACGTGCTCGAGCAGGATGCGCCAGCGCTGATATCAAGTGGGAAGGCGGCGGCGCGCTCGCTCCAAGAGAGTGCGGCGCCGTCCTGCTCACGCAGCGTACTGGCGTCGTTCATCGACAACGATGGCGACCTGCGTGCACTGGACGCGTCCTGCGTGGCGCAGCTGCCCGCTGTGAATGCGAGCCTCACGGTCTCCGAAGCGCTGAGCACGCAAGTGCTGGGCGTGGCCGATGCGTTCGACGGCGTCCTGCCCGCCGACAGCGCCAGCGCCAGCGACGGCGGAAGCAGCAGCAGTGCAGTGACAACGCCGAGCCCGGTGGCGTCGGCGAACAACAGCAGCGGCGCGGACGCGTCCGCCTCGAGCGACCGGAAGCTCGAGGCCTCTCGGAATCGATACCGCGCGGCGTTCATCGCGCTGCTCGTGGTAGCGTTGGTGCTGTTAGTCGCGGTCGTGCTGCTGCTCTACCGCGCGCGCAAGAAGCGGCAGCTCGAGGCCGAGGAGCTGCAGCTGCGCAAGATGCGCGGCGAAGAAGAGGACGACATGGAGTTTCTCGGGACCTGTACAACCCGTCGCCGACCGAGTGGTTCAACTACCGCTCGAACCGCATCCACCTGTAGCGATAGCATAGAGACACACGCCACTAGAGTACCAATAGTAAGAAGAGAAGCGTTCCATTGGATTCATCTTTGGGTCTCATGTCCGCTTGCTTCACCGCGAGGGAAGCACGAGCGGGTCGCAAAAGTCCGGGTGCGCTGGCGGCAGTAGCAGATCCCGGCACAGCGCACGCGCGAACGCGCACCGATTGGGGAACACGGCGCCCGCGGTCGTGCACACGGGCTCGTACGCGCGCGGCGCCGGGCACGCGAACGCGCAGTGGTCCACGGGCTCCGTTGTTTCAACTGCGTCCGCCTCCGGCCTGTCTTTGCAGCGCCCGAGTCGCGCAAACTGGACGCGCGCGTCGACGCTGCGCGCCGCCGCGAACGCGCACACGTTCCCATACGTGACACCGTCGGTCGCACAGATCGCAAAGGCCTCCCCGGGGCACTCGCTGGCGCTGTTGTCGTCCGTCTCCGGAACGTACTCGATCGGTTCCGTTTGGTCCGGGCTGTCTCCTCCTCCTTCTTGGTCTTCGTCGAGTTCCTGGGGCATGAACAGTGGCATGTCGTCCCCGGCCGAGAGCGGCGCCGCACCGCCCGGCGGGCCGCCGAGGCACGGGCCGTTGTAGGACGCCGAGGGCTCCTCCGGGTCGCCGCTGAGGCACTGCGCGCGCTGCAGCTCGCAGTTGTTGTCGTACGTGCGGTAGTCCGATCCACAGAGCGGCTCGTACGGCGCGGCGTCGCAGTCGATGGCCGAGCAGTTGACGCGGGTGTCGCACAAGCCACGCGACGCGACGCGCAGCTCGGACTTGGCGCCGTCGCAGCGCGCGCGAAGCAGGTCGCACGGCGAGTTGTAGGTGTTCCCGTCCGAGCCGCAGACCTTGTCGACCACCATGGGGCACGCGACGGGGCAGCACACGCCGGGCGCCACGATCTCGAGCGCGGGCGTCTGGCACTGCGCGGCACGGAAGTGGCACTCGCTGAAGTGGGTCGTGTCGCGGCTGTCGCACACGGGCGCGTAAGGATCCAGACACGGCGGCAGCGCGGCGCAGTCCGTCTCGGCGCGCGCCACAGCCGCCGCAAACACCAGCAGCGCGCTGGGGAGCCGCATGATTCAGATTTGATCCTGCTCAACCCCACGGGAGGGCATCGGCAGGGCTCAAGCTCGTCAGCGATCCTCTTGTTGGGCGTCACCGAGGCTTTTAAAGATCCAGGATCAGACCACGAGGATCGAGATGACGCGCACGACACGTACCTATCCTACAGCAGTATTTCTGGACCTTGGGCTTGAACTCGAAGTTCCTGCCCTTATCACTTCAAGTTGAAGGCACCGCATCGCACGCGAACGTGTCAGCGCCTTCCCGCTGAGGTGCGTGCGGCGCCTCGTCCGAGAACTGGCCGCGAAAGCAGGCGAGAAGAGACGGCTAAGATTAGAGTCTGACCACAGCCAGTGCACCGGACACCTCGAGGTTGTGGCCGTTGCGCGGGATGAGCTGGGCTACTGGGATACTTGTAACGATCCGCAACGCTTGCTGCGTGGCTGAGTCCTCGCTGGCAACGGCTCCTCCAACGCGCGCTTTCTCTATGCACACGAATCGACCCCAGAAACGCGGTACTTGGTGGTCAGGTACACTTTTTCCTCGAGGCCTCATATTCTTCGTTTCCGTACACCCACAACATGAAGCGCGCCACGCGTCCGCTCGTCTTGCTCGTCTGCTTGTTGATCCACGTCGTGTATGGTGGTGGTGGTGGCTCTGCGCTCGCATCTACCCCTCCGGACGCTGAAGATACTGTGACGTGCGTGGTTCACTGCATCGCCGAGAGCGAGTACGCACCGCCCGTGTGCGGCTCGGATGGCGTCACGTACGGCTCCAAGTGCCTCCTGCGCGCGGTGCAGTGCCGCGACCCGACCATCACCAAGGCCCACGATGGCAAGTGTGACGAACCGGCTGCGGACGCCGCGCTTACAACACCGCCAGAGATCCTGGACGACCCGTTCCACGCGACGCCGGAGCCGCCGACCCCCAACCCGTGCCTGCGCAACTGCACCGCGGCGCCGACCGCCGAGCTGTGCGCGAGCAACAACGTGACGTATCTGAACGCGTGCCACTTGGACAACGCGCGCTGCGACGACGCGACGCTGCGCGTGCGCCACCGCGGCCCGTGCGTCCTGCGGCTGCCCACGCGGCCGACGTTCTGCGACGGCGACGCGACCACGTGCTCGCGCAAGCAGCACCGGCGCGCGCCGACCTGCGGCTCCGACGGGATCACCTACGCGACGCCGTGCGATTTCAAGATCGCGTTCTGCCGCAGCCACGCCAAGCTGTCGGTCGCACACGACGGCCCATGCCGCCCATCATAATGTAAGACGCAAACGAGACAGTAAACTCACATCAACACGGAGGAGATCCATTTGGTTTGCCAATCCGAAAGAAAAAATCGGGCAACTCGTAATCACGAAGAAATCCCTCTAGCAGAGCTGGGAAGGAAGAATAGCGCACCGCCTGCTAACACGCGTCGTGCTTGGCGATCCAGAGCCGGCCGGGCGCGTACTTGCAGCGCTGGGCGTTGCGGAACGTGCACTTGTTGGCGTACGTGACGCCGTCCGAGCCGCACAGCGGGATGAACTCGCGCGTGCACGGCGTCTCGCAGCGCTCGTCGTCAACCACGACGGTCTCCTCGGAGGCGCCGTGGGCACACACGCCCATGCCGACCACGCGGAGCGTCGCGTCGTCGCAGTGCGCGACCTGGAAGGCGCAGTCGTTCGCGTAAGTGAGACCGTCCGACGCGCAGCGTGGCGCAATCTCCTCCGCGTCGCAGCGCTGTTTCTGTTCGCAGGCGCGGAGCGACAGCGCCGACGCGGTGCTGACAAGCAGCGCGGCCACCCACAGCGAGCGCATCCTGTGAGGTCGAAGTCAAAGTGGCGTCCGCGATCTTTTTGCTGGCAAAAGTGATACGGATCGTTCGAAGAATCGCGCGACCAGTGGGAGACAAATGTTCGAATATTTAATTATAGAGGCTAAAAGATATAGTGAAACCAATGCAGTAGCTGTTTGTTTCCCACCGTTGATACGATATGAGAGGTGTTGTCAAGGGCACTCGCCCTGGGAGCGCACCACGATCTCCGGGTGCTCGCACCACGCGCGCCGGAGCATGCACTTGTTGCTGTAGGTCTTCCCGTCGGAGCCGCACACGGGGTCGTACTCCAGCGTGCAGAAGATGTGGCACCAGCGGCTGTCCGCCGAGACGGCGCGTCGCGCGTCGACGCCGGCGAACGCGACGACGAGCGCAACGAAGAGCGCGATTTGCTTCATCCTGGACAGTCGGGGTGTGCTCTTGTCGGGCGACAGGATTTGGTGGCTGGGCGACAGGGTACTACAACCAAGAAAAGAGAAGAAGAAGTGAAAAAGGGAAGAAATAGAGATTAGCAGGGTACACACTCGACGGGGCTACAGCCCGGTCGGCGATTCGCGTAGTTCTAGTGCCGCTGGTTTTACGAGGGTTTCTGGGGCTACTGGTTCAGCTCCACGGGCTCGCGGTGCTGCTGGCGCATTGACCGGATGTACAGCACGAGCGCGAGCGACAGCGACAGCGCCACAATCAAAAAGTCGTCGGACACGACGATTTCCCGCCAGTTGGCCATGAGCGGATCAAAGTCCATGGGCGTCGCGAGCCAGTTCTCGAGCCGTACGAGCTGGTTGATGATCCAAAACTCTTCGGGTTCAGTCGCGGCGGCTGCCTTCTCGGCCTTCGGTGCCTTTGGTGCAGGTGATGGTGGCGCCTGCGAGGCTGGAGTCGTCGGCTCGACGTTGCCGACCAGCACATCCCACCATCGGCGCCAGCTTTCGATCCACATGTGCACCTTCAGCTTCCACAGTGCGAGCGTGACGGGCACTCGCGCGTCATTATGCGACTCAATCGCCTTGTCAAAGTACCGCTTCGCGAGATGGAAATCTTGTTGGACTCCGACGCCGTGCTCATACATGAGACCGAGGTTGAACATCGCCTGCGCATTAGACTTCTTGCTTGCCAGCGCGTAGTGCGCGCTCGCCTTCGTGAAGTCCACGTCATGGCCACCCTTGCCGTAGTAGTAAAAGTCGCCAATCTTGAGGTTGGCGTCGATGTTGCCCTGTAGCGCAGCGAGCTTGTACAGCTGGATTGCACCGTTCGTGACCTCATCATCCGACAGCGATGAAGAGGACATGCTCGCCACAAACAATGGCGACAAGAACCCGAAGTCCAGAAGGTACGCGGCGTTGTGCTGCGCGACTTCGTAGCCTTGCTGAGCCATCACCGCGTACTTCATGAATGCGGCCTCGTAATCTTGGTTTTTGAAGTCCTTGAACGCGCGCGACAGCATACGGTCCCACTCACCACGTTCCGCGACCAGCTTGAACGAATCCACGGCATTCTTGCAGGAACGGGACGTACCAATGCCATGGAGGCTCATGTGTGCGAGCTTGTGGCTAGAGAGCGTGTGGCCCTGGTGCGCAGCGACTTGGAAGTAGCCGTGCGCGACCTCGTACTCTGGATCCACAGCCTTCACCGAGCCAGCGCCTTGCATATGAAGCACGCCAAGGTTGTAAAATGCTTCCATATTGCCTTGCTTGGCTGCAGCCTTGAGAAGCGACAACGCCTTTTCGTGGTTCCGCTTTGTGCCCTTGCCGTGCAAGTACATGTACGCGAGCTCGTTGTGGGCGGACGTCGAGCCTTCCTTCACTGCCTCTTCCAAAAAGTCGAATGCCGTCTCGTTGTTTTGCTCGACGCCGATGCCGTAGTTGTACAAGTGACCGAGATGGTAGGCGCTGCCGGTCGCACCAAGATCGTAGGCGCGCTCAAAGAGCTTCGCGGCCTTGACCACGTCCTGCTGGAGCCCTCGCGCGCCGTAGTAGTACAGCGTCGCAAGGTTCATCGTCGCCTCCGGGTCGCCCTTGTCGGCCGAGAACTGGTAGTAGTCCACGATCGCCGCGTCGCTCGGCACGTTCTTCTTGTGCTGCGTCTCGTGGACCGTCTTGAGCCGGCGGTGCGGCAGGTCGTGGATGGCCGGCTTCTTGACGTCGGCATCGCGCAGCGCCATGGCCTTGTTCGCCACGACCTCGTAGTAGCGCACGGCGCTCTCGCAGTTCTTGGGCGCGTTCACGCCCAGCAAGTGGCGGTGGCCCATGGCCATGATCGCGCCCATGTTCTGGCCCACGGCGGCAAAGTAGTACTGCGTCATGGCCTGCACCTCGTCCTTGGGGAAGCCCCAGAAGCCGTAGCTGTACGCGACGCCCAGGTGGAACTGCGCGTGCGCGTCGCCCAGGTCCGCGGCCTTGGCAAAGAAGCCCAGCGCGAGCGTGCCGTTCACTGAGGCCGCGACCGTGTTGTTGCCGTAGAAAAAGATGTTGCCGAGCTCGACCAGCGCCTCGCGGCGCGTCGCGGGCGTGGACGCGCTGGACAATGCGGCGTCCGTGAGCGGCAGCACGAGCGAGTACTCGGCCTGGATGCGCAGCAAGTCGTGCTCGAGCGTCGAGCCCGGGAGGATGATGTCTGCGGGCATAACAAGCGCTGTAAGGACACTTGGAGAGCCATGGAGCCCGCGATGGAGACGTACCATTGCGGTGCGTGTGTTGGAGCGAGCTACCGGCCGCGAGCGCGCTGCAGAGCGCCGAGCAGGCGACGCCAAGCGTCGCGAGCCGCATCTTCAATGGATGTGCTGTTTAGACGCGCTGGAACGTCGGTTCTAGCGCAGCTCTGGAGACGGGAAGACCACCGGCGGATAGCGCGGCGAGCGGTTTAGAACGTGGTGTGAGTGGCGCCTCGCGAACGTGCGTGTGGCGATGCGTGGAGGCGGTCGCGCGCGATGGGTGCGTGGCGACGAAGGGGCCGCTCGCCGGTCGGTTCCGAAATTGCCGTGGTCGTTGCTGTGCTTGCTTTGTCGAGGCAGCACGTGTATAAAAAACCTCACGTCCTGGGTGGTCTTCAGGAACGAAAAACCTATCGTTGCACAATACTGACATGCATAAAATATATCCATATATGTTTTATAGGAGGTATTTGAATTGGTTAGTACAAAATTCAGATTTTGAAGCCACTATCAGTATGCTATATAAGAGGTATAGCCGGATTCAGCTTGCTTCGGAGTCAGACACGTCATCGCTGTGGAAGCTGATCATCAACTGAGCTGCCAGAGAAGCCAAGTGAACACGGAGGCGAAGGGGCCCCAGCAAGGACTCTGCTCCGATCTTTAGACGCATCTGACACACATCCCATCCAGCATTCGTCCTGAGATGGATCCTAGCGCCGGCATGGGAAGTATCGCGAGCCGGATCCACGCGTTTTTAGACGCACCCACCATCTCTCACATCCGCGGCGTTTCAGTCTCACTGAGACCTCTAGAAACACATACATGTTGTCACGATACTCATATCTGACTACATGTTGTCTCAGATCTGAGTCAACATCCATGTATTTTGAGCAGCTCACCCGAAAAAATGACGAGCGGTCTCGGCGAGATGGAAGGCACCGACAAGTACGCGGCCTGTAACGCGCCGCCGGAATCGACTAGACGAGATCGATGCAGATGGCTCCCATGTCCACGTCCGTCGTACCAGTCGCTCTTGTCCACCGGCCGCTGTCAGCTCGCGGAGTCGCGTCGTCCACGGCGCCGCGCGTGTTCCGCGTCTTTCTGGGCCGCTGGGCGTTCTGCGCGTGCTGGTGGCTCGTCGTGGGTCTCCACGCGTTCCTCGGTGGGTTTGCGCTCAGCGCTGCGGCCCTGCACTGGTATCTGCAAACGGAAATGGTCGCGATGGCCGTGAGCGCGCTAAATGTACCTGGCGATATGCTTGAGATGACGGCGCGTGTGTTTTGCGCCGTCGGGCTGGGCCACTGCGTTGTGCTCGCGCGCGTGCTGTATCGCAGCTTCCGCGCCCGCCAGCTTGTTTTTCACGCCTCCAAGGTCGTGAAGAAATCGCGCAATCACAGCGGCCTCGCCAGCCGCATCTTCCAACTCTACGATGCTATCTTGGTCGCTTGGGGGAAGCTTTTCAGTCCAACGGGCTTTTTCGGCTTCAGCAACCCGCACTTTGAGATGCTCTTCCTCTTCCGCGAAGGCTGGGAAATCTTGCTGCAGACGTATCAGGCGTACAAGCTCAGCGAGTCCGTGCCACGCAAGTGGATTAACCAGCTTGCTGCGGGCGTCATCGTGCTCAACTGTGCGGGCTCGCCGCTCGTGCATCTCGTATTTCGCAGACATGATGGCCGGCGACGCGTGATCAATTTGCTCCAAGACGCGGTGCTGGACTTTTGTTGCTCGATCGTGATCCCGCTCAGCATTTTTCTGCCGTATGTCGGGACATTCGACCCCAAACTCAACGCGTTCTCGGAGGAGTTGCTCATGGACGATCGCTGGTTCGTCAACGCCGTCGCGGAGACGCGCCAAGTGCTTGTGACGTCGTTTCCGGACTTTGTGTCGACCATGATGCCGCAGATCAGCCTGCTCGGGTACCTGATGACCTTCAAAAACCTTTTGAGAAGACGGTCCGCGGGACTTCTCGACCCACAAGGTACCTTGATCGAGAAGCAAGGCTCTACCCGTGTAAAGGGTCCCATCTTCACGGTGACAAATTCGAGGCCGCCAAGAGAGTCGCAGTATGGACGTCACAACTCAGAGCGGGCGCACAGACGGATCAGATTTGTCATGCACGTGCTGTTTATATTCTGGGGCTGCGGTGTGTTTGGCCTTCACTTGGACGCCTACCGCAACGAGGATCTTCGAGTTCCTGGTTGTCAACTTCATGTCAGTGCGTGGCACTCGGCGCGCTATCCGTGCACTGTGATGCAACTCAACTGCCACGAACATCGGATTCAAGGTTCCGAAGCTGAGCTGACTCCGATCTTCGACTTGCTTGAACGCTCGTCGCTTCGCATCGCAGTGTTCACACACTGCCCCCATCTAGTGGTGCCGCCTATTGTCACTGCGTTTGACCAACTCGCGGGGATCGAGCTCTTCAATTGCACGCTCTTCGACTGGCCCGAGCAGGCGGCCATTCGCGAGGCGACTCAACCGCACGTCGGATACATCTACTTTGTGCTGACCAACTGGACGTCGTTCCCGGCCGGACTCTTGCACGACGAGCTGCCCGCTCAGTTCACACATCTATTTGTCGTCGCCAGTAACATGACCGAGCTGCCCGACGCCATCGGCAATTGGAGTTCGCACGAGTGGATCACCATCATCTTTGAGCGAGTGCCACTGCTCACGAAGATCCCCGATTCGTTTTGTAACGTAGAGACAACGGCGTTGTGGTTCGCTGGCAGTGGTCTCACTAGTCTCCCGCGTGAATGTCTCGTACATGACAGTCTCGTCGAACTGGGGATCTCAGGCAGTGCTATACGCACTCTCCCAGACGTCGTGGGTCGCAACCTTCTCTTTCTCAACGCTGAAGACGCCCAACTTGCCGAGCTACCAGTTTGGTTTGACGACTGGTATCAGAGCGCCCCACCAAAAATGGTCGCCTTCCACGGAAGCGTCGTGTGCGATTCGCAGATACGAGACCAGGGAATGCCGCTGTGGAACAGGACATGCAGGGACGCGCAGCCATCCGCCAAAGTCGCCTACCCAATGGACCTTATGATCAGCCTGCGGCCGTTTGAATCTCCTCATGATCACAAATTCCGTGCATCATAAATTGTACATACGTCATGGCACCTCGCTTGGTGCCTCAAATCTTCCAAGTCTCCACTACCTTACACCAAGTACCGCTGCGTACCTGGGCTGGACATAGGAAGTCCGTACCGTGACTGCAAGTCCCTTTCACAAATACGCCAGCGTGTGACAAGACTGGTGTTGACTAGTTCACACACTGGACTACCGAAGAATGATCGACGTGCGGAATCGTCGGCATCCTTGTGGTCCTCCAGCCACGCAACAACCCATGCTGGTAGGTGAGACACGTTTGTGTATTCGACCACGAGCTCACGGAGGCCCGACGTGTCCCCAACGCTTTCAGGAAGTCGTTGGAGCGGCAAGCCGGACATGCGTATCGTGATCGGCTTGCTGCGACTAAAAGCAACATCCGGGATTTCGTGGATCGGAGAGCGAAAGATCCACAGTCTGCGCAACGCCATTCGCGCGAGCGACGCTGGAATCGTCCGCACTTGCGTGCCGTCCAGCCCGATGCGACCGAGCTGACTCGCCGCCCACATGTCTCCCAGGTTTTCGGGTAGTTCAGCGATACTCGAGTTGGTGAAGCTGATCGCTAGCATTGTCTTTGGGAGTTCATCATGAGACAGGCCCGATGGGAAGGTGTTAACGTTGCTGGAATCGATGAACACGTTGGCCATTCGTGGGTGTGTACTCTGTCTTATCGAGGCTTCGCGCGGCCAGTCGACAAGAGTAGTGTTGAAGATTTCAAAGGTACCCAGGTTGGTAAAGCTTACGATGGCGGTTGGAATCGTGAGTGCTGGGCAGTGCATGAAGACGACCTTCGTGAGCACAGTCGTCTCAATCCGGCCGAGCACCTCGCCTATTTCGACAGCCAGCCCAGCGATGTCCCGGCGGAAGCAGTTGACGTAGAGCACGGAGCAAGCCACTTTCGTCACAAACCATGGCCTCACGAAGAGCTGACACCCCGGGAAGTCACCGTCACTTGAGCTGAGGTCCGCGGTAACGTGCAGTGCTGCAATGACAATACCCCACACCATGATAGATGCGGTGACAACACGACTGCTCATCTTCAGCTCAGTCTGCGGAGCAGACTCGTTCAAGGCGACGTCTTTCGATTTGGAAGGGTTCTTCCTGATCAGGCGAGCTGAACCCTGGTCTGGTCGCGGCGACAGTCGTCGTACGAGTTGTTTTACGATGCGAAGGCACGCATAGATGCTGTACTGCGGGAGAAGTGAAGCGAAAAAGTCCATGGGGGATGTCACGAGTACATGACGAGCCTCGGCCACGGCGTTCGAGAGCCACGCGTCATTTCCGAGTAGAGTGAGCGGGAACTCTCCTTTGTGCCAGTCGAAAGCCAGCAGATGCGGTAGCAGCACACACACCGGCACGACGACAGCGCTGACGAAGTCCAAACACATGTCAACGACGAGATGCATGAGCCGGCGAGTGTTCTCGTGTTTGCGGAAGACAACGTGGACGGCGAGAAGTGAGAAACAATTAGCCACGACGGCCGCGACAGCGAAGTGGTTGATCCATCGGCGTGGTACTGAGACGCTCAGACACCAGAGCTGGTACGATTGCATAATGACCTCCACAACCTCGCGAGCCAGCAGACCCGACGTGAACATTTGCCCGTTGACACCAAAGTAGCCATCGATACCGAATAAGCGAGCGTTGAAACGTGCCAGTCGCCGGGTGATGCCACTGACAGTAGTGCCGCGCGCCGGCATATCCAAGCCGCTGGTGCTCACCGTGTTGCTCCTGAAGAGCATGGTCGCGCGTTTCGTCAGGAGTAGCTTCGCTCCACGATAGCTGTACGACTGGGTGACCATGCGCGTGAGTGCTGCGAGGTGGAACAGACCCACCACCATGTACGCGACGCCAGTGGCCTGCTTGAGCCCCACAGGAATCAATAATGCGGCAGTGGCGGCGTGGACGGAAGGCAAACTGAGCACGAGATGTGCCAAGGCGCCGACGAGCACAAACGCTGCCGACGAAAGGTGCACCACGAACACGACCAGCCATACGAACGCAAAGACGGGCGTCGACACGTACACTGCGCTCGATCGATGGAAGTGCTGTTGGCGGTACGCGGCGCTCCCCGTGGAGCCCACGTCGCCGCGGCTTGCCGAGGCTTCCCGCGCGATCGCGACGCCGCCCAAGTCGTCGATTGGCGCTATCGAGCTCATTTGAACACAACGCACGACCACAAGTTTGACTGTGATGACTTGAATCGAGACGCACCAGCGTTCCTGAATCACTTGAATCTTCCGAAGCACCGAAGGCGCGAGAATAGCGTGGAATGCCCTCCATTTTGGGATTGAGGAGCCTACACAAAAACCGCCAGCGGTTGGCTGTTTGTCTCACAACGACAGTGCAGTCGAAAAGATACACAAGTGCACCGCAGTGCCTTGGCCGATCGCACTTGCGAATACCGCGCCACGACATACAACACAATGCCCCTGTGAGAAAGGAGAGCGCCCTCACCGGCTCGCCCTCACCAGCTCCGATCGTGCTTGTTCACGTTTCGCTCTCGCGCAAGGTAATCGGCCGTGACGGTCAAACGGGCCACGACAGTAGCTCCTATTCCCAGCTCGTTTGTCGAGCGTCGTAACGCGACACGTGAGCCAAATGCACCCATCATCAATGTCGGTCTGCGATGACATCAGTTCCTCCCGGACGCTGCTACAGTACGATCGCGTCCTTCCCCGAGCAGATCCCAGCGTCTGCGCCACCTCGCGCTCGGTCTAGCCACACGGCCAACGCGGCAGCGTCACGGACACGCGGGCCATGGCGCGTATTTGGTCCTTCCCCGCTCTTCTGATGCGAGGAGCTGCCTCTAGGTAACCTCAGGAATTGAAGTGGCTGGCTGGCTAAGGTATTCTATTGGAAATTACACTTCAGGAATTGAAGCGGTATCCATTTATGAGAGATTATCTTTCGTGGACCACACAACGTAGACCGTCCGATTTATGTGCAACTGGATGGCGACGACAGTCACCCCCAGCGCAGACCCATGGTGAGCTGGGCTATTTAGGAGCCGGCCAAGGCCACCCGCGCAGCGCGCCACGCGTCCTCGTGGTCGATGGGGTAGGTTGTGAGCGTCGCGCTCGCGGAGTGGCAGTTGATCGTGAACGGTCCGATGTCCCGGCTCCCGTCCTCACAGAGCGGGGCTCCCTGGGCGTCGACAGTGATACGCCGCCCCATTACTGGCGGTTCGGCGTCTAGCCAAGTGGGCGGTAGGCTGCTGATGTTGGTGTTACGCACGCCGAGCTTCCGCATCTGCTTGAGTGTCTTGATTGTCGGAGGCAGTTGATCAAGTGGGTTCCCATCCAAATAGACGTTCACGAATGCGCGGTCCTCAAACGTCCAAGGCGGTAGCGACGGGATCTGGTTCAGTCCAAGCATGAGAAACGTCACGGATGGTAGCCGTAGGATCGCTTCGGGGGCCTCCGTCAGTGCATTGGCCTCGATCACCACGTAGGCGACGTTTTCCCATGCCACCTCAACCGCAGTGGGGAACGTCGTCAAGTTCGTGATGCAGAACTCGATGTCCCAAACACGCGCCGGGAAGTCTGGGGCGATCAGACCGGCCGGGACCTCGGTCATGTTCACGCGCGCAAAGTACAACACCTGGAGGATCGGGTGCGTGACGTCTCGCAACGCTGCAGACGTGTCCCAGGAGGCGATAGTCGTGTTGTACACTTTGATCATTGTCAGCGCCGCGTACTCCTGCAAGATTGATGGCACCTCGAGCTGCTCGCAGTGTGACAGGATCAAAACTTGGAGCATCGCCGGGTCGACATTGTCAAGCGCGTCGACGATCGCCGGGTATTGCCCCTTCGTGTGACGTTCGACGCAGCTGACCTCGAGCACGCCACACGAGTACGTTGATCCGCCCCAGGGTCGCATCTCCAGTAAGCAGCCGACTTGGTCGCCTCGCATCGCAACAATCGTCGAGTGGATGTGGAAACTCAGTATCGCAAACCCCCAGAGCAGGAGCACTGAATCAAGGAACTTGGTCAGACGGCTTCTCCACCGCTGCGTAATGCGTCGTGTGGCTGCCGCTGCGGCGGCACTTTGAGTACCCTGGCCGGTCGTGGTCTCTCGGCGCGAGACGACACGTGGATCCTGCGCGTCACGAAGTACGTTCTCCACGACGTACAGGCGGTGGAGCAGCGCCAGCGAGCCCGTGGTCTTTGAGACCAGGTCCACCCAGGACGTGACAAACACTTGACGCAGCTCTGAGATCGCGTTCACATACCACGTGTCCATGTAATAGAGCAGCGGCGGGAACACCGACAAACTGTCGCTAAAGTCACGGAAGTACGGGTAGAAGATCACAAGCGGGATGCCGATGCTGTACACAAAGTCGAGGCACGAGTCCACGAGCAGGCGCGCCAGTCGGATGTGGAGTCTGCGGCGCCCGCGCATGACGTAGTGGAGTACTGGTGAGAACCAGCAGTTCATGACGATCACGAATGCGATCAGCCGATTGATCCAGACGCTCGCGACGAGCCGGGACATCTTGTTGGCTTGATATGTCTGATTCGCGATCTCCCAGATCATGAACAGTCGCGTGATCTCCGGGCCGTAGCGCGTCCATAGTTTCCACAGCCGTGACACGTGTGCACGAATGCGTGCGCGCACCTGGAAGACGATTGGGTTGAGTTGGATCGTGTCGGCTGTAGTCGCCGGCGGATGCGCCAGCAGGATAGCGGATGAGGTAGGACCTCGCTTTGCTGTGGCCGTGGCAGTATGCCGTCGGGATGGCTGGATGGCGCTTCGGTGCTTGGCGCGTATGCACCGCCACACAAAGTGTCGAATCGTTCGGATCGCGAGAATCGCGTGGCCCGCGACCGCGACGTAGCAGATCCGGATCGTAGGCTTGAAGAACCGGGTGATGTTGGCCTCGAGTTGCGTCGCAGTGAAGCTCACGAGCGGCTCGGAGAGCACGTACGCGTACAGCGCCGCGGTGGCGAGCACGAACGCACAGCCGACGACGTTGCCGAAGCAGATCCACGCGCCGGCAAGTCGAAACAGCCACATCCGGATCTACGCGCCGCCTTGGCGAAACGCGCTCGCTAGCGAATCGTCCGGATGATGACGGGGAGTGACGCTGTGAGAACTGACGTGTTCCGGCTTCGTCTTCATGTCCATTTGCAGCTGCTGTGATGCGATAAAATAGCTCCATCCTAAGAAAGCGGCTCTCGGCCGCCGCCTAAATTGGAACGGCAACGGTGACCTCGCAAAGCGCTGATCAACATGAGCCGCGATACTCGTGTCTCCCAGTGGCTGACCCACCCGCACTGTAGTCGCCCGTACACCTTGTTGAATAGCCCAGTCGACTATACGGCGACGCGATGACAGCCAAAGCGACGCCATCGCCCGCTGCACCGGCGCAGCCCAAGGGCCCATCGCGGCGGTCGATCGTACCACAGCCGAGTGGGCCGACGCCACCCGCAAGGCGGTCGCACACGACGATCGTCGTCTCGCGCCCCGTGTACCTCGTCTGCTGGTGGATCGCCGCGGTGTTCCACTTGGTCGTCGGCGTATTCGTTCTCTTCTTCGGTGTGAGCCACCTCGTGCTAAGCCTACAGGCGGTCCACACCGCAACGCTCGCGCTCGACATCTCCATCCCGCTCAAGCGCCTCAGCGGCGTCAGCTACGTGATCATCGCCGTGCTCCACTTCCGGGCGTTGACGCGGATGATCACACGATCCATCATGGCCCGGCGGCTGGTACTTGGACGCCAGGAGACTGTCGCGTCTCAGCGTGCTCCGCCTCCAAACCGTTCTTCCAAGCGACCCGCTTTCGTCCGGCGGATCGTCGCGCTGTGGCGCAAGGTCTACGGCCCGGACGGCTACCTGAGTATCACCGGAGCGTACTTTGCCGCGTCCATGGCGTTCCGCGAATGCATCGAGATTGTGCTGCAGACGTACCAGGCGCAGGCGCTCAGTGAAGCGGTCTCGCGTGCATGGATCAACCAGTTCGCGGTCGCCTCGGTGGTGGTTAACTGTTGGTCCGCGACCGTCGTGCACGTCGTCTTTGCGCACCGTGGCACGGTTGCCGCGAGCCGGCTCTTCCACGTGGTCTTGGACATGTACCTCGACATTGTCTTCGGCATCGTGCTGCCCGTGTGCGTCATGCTGCCGTACGCGCTAGCGTTTGACTGGTCCACGGGCTCGTACGCGCCGGAACTGCTCGCGGACGACGTCTGGGTCGCGAACGGCGTCGCCGAGTCGCGCCAAGTTCTCGTTACGTCGTACGTCGACTATGTCGCCTCGCTGCTCCCGCAGTATGGCATTTACAGGTGTCTCACACTGCTCAAGAAGCTCGTGCGCCGAACGCGACCCGCTGCCGCTCCTCCGACTGCCAACATGGCAGCGATCGTGCCAACGACCGACCCAGCGTTTGCGTCGGTGGCATTACTCGCCGAGGTCAAGGAGAGTCGCGGCGTACGACTCGCGACCGTGTGTATGGCCGTCTGGGGTGCCGTCGTGCTCGGTCTCCACGTGCGCGCACAAGCAATCTCCGAAACCCACTTCGACGGCTGCTCGCTGCGGTCGCGCCCGTGGTTCGTCTCGAACGTGTCGTGCTCGATCGCGTACGTCAGCTGCCATCGGCGCGGCCTCAACGGATCCGCGGACGAACTCGCGGCGGTGCTGTCGCAGCTCCATCGCCCCGTGCTCACGCGCGTCGTGTTTGCCCACTGCCCCGCGCTCACTGTGCCCGATACGTTCACTCAGTTTCCGGCGATGTACTCGGTCGAGATCTTCAACAGCACGCTCGTTGACTGGCCGGTGAGCGCCGGGATCTCACAGGCCGCGCACCCGAAGCTCATGATCGTGACGATTGGGAACAGCAATGTGCCCGTCGTCCCGCCGGCGCTGCGCCACGATGGACTCCCAAGAAGTTTGTCTTGGATCGGCTTTTACAACTGTACGCTTGCAGAGCTGCCCGAGGACATTGGCGACGTGTGGTCGAGAACGGGGATCTCGCTACTCGCGCTCGAGCTTACGCGAGTTCGTCGTCTGCCGCCCTCGCTCGGGCGTGTGCGTTGGGAGATGCTGTGGTTTTCGAGTAGTCTCTTCGAGGAAATCCCGGACAAACTGCTCGCGAACTCGTCGCCCAGGGCTCTCTGGTTCTCTGGGAATCCGCTCCAGAAGTTGCCCAATGGCATCGGCGACACGTCACAGTTGACCCAGCTCTTTGCTGAGGACACGAACGTGTCGAGTTTGCCACAGTGGGTGGCTAACTGGCTACGGCAGGGGTCTGGCAGCAAAGCAAAAACGTCATTCAGCGACAGCCCCGTATGTACAGCCGGCAGCTCTGTCTACAGCGCGCGCCTCTGCGGACCCAACTTGGAGACACGGCGTGGCATCGCTCCGTACGCGTATGTCGACGTTAAATACCCACTGTAGCATCTCCACTGAGATACTAGGCTGCGCGAAGTTACGCCAATCCCACCCTTCGTGGCTTGTAGGGGATACGAAGGCGCAGAATAAACGCATCTGGAGATCGCTTTCATGTACGCCGTGCTTCCGATCCCGCCTCAAAGAGCACCCCTAATTCACCACACGACACGCAGACTCGACCTCTGTTATCCCCCGTCAACGCGTTTCTTTTGGCCCTGTCAATGTCTCGAAGTGTCTGATAGGAAAGCGTACTACGACGCGCCGTTTTCTTAAGCTTCAACGCACCGAAGAGGCAGTGAGGATTCCCCACCGTCCGTTCGCTAAAAAAGAGTTCGCGTGCCCGGTACTGGGAATAGCCACACCCAGTCCCCACGATCTGGTGCTCCACCGCAGTGCACAGCGAAAAATTTGCAGCTCCCAGCGTGCGAGTACAGCCATGTTCAGGTCCATCGCGCCGCTCGTGCGGGCAGATACTCACGGGGCCACTCTGGACCGACACGCCACGGTGGTCGTCTCGCTGCATGGGTATCGGCTCTGTTGGTGGGTCGTGCTTGCGATCCACGTCTTCGTCGCGCTGTTCGTGTTGTTTGTCGGGCTGAGCCATCTCGCGCTCAGCATCCCAGTCGTCCACGCGTCCACCACCGCGCTGGGGATTCCAATCCCACTCAGTGGGCTCAGCGGCGCCTGCTACGTGCTCGTCTCCATCGTACACTTTCGCGGTGCCGCTCGTCTGGTGAGTCACTCGCTTCGTGCCAAGCAGCTCAGACTGTCACCAGTCCACGACGGTCCTCCGGTGCGCTCCCAACATGTACGTGGTCCCTCCGGGAGCGCGATACTCCGCGTGCGCCAGCTCTGGGCGAGGTACTTCGGCACCGACGGGTATGTTGGTATCAATGGGCCATACTTTGGCACCGCGCTAGTCCTGCGGGAGGTCGTAGAAGCCGTCACCCAGACGTACCAGGCGTACACGTTGAGCCAGTTCGTCGCAACGCCGTGGGTCAACCACTTCGCTGCCGCGACTGTCGTGCTCAACTGCTGGTCAACGCAGCTCGTGCGACTCGTCGGTGCGCACTTCAGCGTTCCGGTGCGTCGCGGGCTCCACCTTGTCGCCGACATGTACCTGGATTTCGTGTTCGGCGTGATCCTCCCGGTCTGCGTGATGATGCCGTACGTCGTGTCTTACGATTGGGCCAACGGGACGTTCCCGCACTCGCTGCTCGATGACGACGTCTGGCTCGTCAACGCCGTTGCGGAGTCGCGTCAAGTGCTCGTGACCTCATACCTCGACCTCTTCACCTCGCTGCTCCCGCACGTCGGGATCTACAACTGCCTCTCGGTTGTCAAACGGCTTACGAGGACCTCCGGTGGCCCGGCATACACGGACAAAAACGATGTGACCCCAGCGCCTGCCGCGGCAGACATTCCGATCCTTACGACACTCAGGGTCAATCGCCTAACGCGTATCTTGATGATAGGCATGAGTGCGTGGGGTTGCGTCGTTCTGGGCATCCATCTCGATGCCCAACTACCGAGCGAGGGGAGCGTCGAAGGTTGCCTGCGCGTTGTGCGGCCGTGGCTGACGTCTCGCGTGGCCTGCTCTGTGTTGCTCCTCAACTGCTATCGCCAGAACACGAGTGGCTCCGCTGCAGACCTCGATCAGATGCTGGTCGGGCTGAATCGGCAGGTGCTGGCCCACGTTACGTTTGCGCATTGCCCCGCACTCGAGATGCCACAAATAATCGCGGAATTCAGCGGCATTTACCTGATTGACGTTCACAACAGCACGCTCGTCAACTGGCCCATGGTGGCAGCGATCACACAGGCGACCCACCCAATGGCCATGTCGATCAAGTTTCGCAATAGCCTCATGGCCACGTTCCCAGCCGTACTGCTGCGCCGAGATCTGCCGTACGCACTGAATAACGTCGGCTTCTTCCACTGCAACCTCACTGAGCTTCCCGAAGAACTCGGTGACGTCTGGGCCGACACCGCCGTCGACGTATTCGGACTCGAAGGCACTTCCGTGAGACAACTCCCGGTGTCGCTCAGTCGTGTGCACTGGCGAATGCTCTGGCTCACGGGCAATCAGATTGAGGAGCTGCCGGACGCGTTTTTGAGCAACGGCAACAAGTTGGAACGCCTCTGGCTCTCCGGAAACCCGCTCTCTCGACTTCCCAATACGATCAGTAGCACGGCTCGGCTGGAGCAGCTGTACGTGGAGGACACGGAGGTCGTGATCGTTCCATCGTGGGTTGACACCTGGCTTGTGGCTCCTAAGTCTCCCGGCATTCGGGCCAGCGTGTCGTTCCAGGGTAGTCCCGCATGCCGCGACCACGAGTCTTCCACTCGCGATGTCCGTTTGTGTGGAGAGAACTTGCTCACGAGACTCGGTATTGCTGCTTACAATGTCTCCACCACAAAATATCCTCTATAAGCTTTCTGGTTGCAGAAACGTAGCTACCGATGGATGATTTAACGATTTGGTCTGTATGGCGTCCATGAATACGAACTACTGGTTGACGCGTCGCCACTGGTCCTCTTCACGGATCGGGTACGAGTAGAGCCCACTCGCAGGCATGTCGCAGTTGATCCCCAGCCACGCGGGCTTTCTTACTTCTTCCTTGTCATCTCCAATGGACATACAGAGCGGCGTACCAGCCGCGAATAACGTTGCAGACTCGCGCGGTCGCGACACTTGTGTCTCTAGCTCCATCCACGCGAGGGGGATCTCGCGGATTTGCGTGTTGACGAAGTTGAGGAACTGGAGCTGGTCGACGTTGCCGATTGCCTCGGGCAGCTTTGCGATCGGATTGCCGTTCATGCCGATGCCCAGCATCTGCCGGTCCGCGAAAAGGTCGTCTCGGATCGACGGGATGTTGTTCATACCAACGTTTAGTGCGAACGCACTGGGCAACGCGGTCAGGACCTCCGGATACTCGATCAGCTCCGGATTTCCCTCGTGCGCGACGATGCCCACATTGGCCCACGCGCTGGTAATCGCCGACGGGAAGGTCGAGAGGTTCGTGATGCACAGCTCGATGTCCCAGACGGAGGCTGGAAAGTCCGGTGAGAGTAAACCTTCTGGTAACTCACTCATGTTGACGCGGGCGAGATATATCACTTGCATTTGTGGATGGTACGCTTGTCGAAACGCCGCGTCGGCGTCCCAGGACGCGATCGTCGAGTTGTAGATCTTGAGCATCGACAGGTGCTGGAGCTTCTGGATCGCGTGAGGCACCTCGAGCTGCTCGCAGTTGGACAGGATGAGGTTCTGGACGGCGACTGGATCGACCGTGTCCAGGATTCGCTCCATGGCGTCACGCTCTCCACGCATCTCGCGCTCGGTGCAGCTGATCTCAAGGCTCGCGCACGAGTACGACAGCGACCCCCACGGACGCATCTCCAGCAGGCAGTCCGGGTCGTGGAACCGCAGCGACGTGACCGAGGAGGTCACGTGGAGTGCTAGTACGCCAGTGCCCCAGACCACGAGCACGACGTCCAACAACCGCGAGCAGCGGCTGCGGTACCAGCGCGTGGCCTCGACAAAGCTGACGGTGCGGTCGCTGCCTTGCGGTCCGTGTGACGTGTCCCGTCGCGCCGCGTCGATGGCTTTGCCCATCTTCCAGAAGCGGTACACCAGCGAGAGGCCTCCGCTGCCCTTGGAGATAAAGTCGGGCCACGAGGTCACGAACACCTGACGGAGTTCTGAGACGGCGTTGACGTACCACGTGTCGTCGTAGTAGAAGACGACCGGGTAGAGGCTCACGGATCCGTCGAAGTCCCGGTAGTACGGGTAGAGAATGGCCACGGGGATCGCGATGTTGTACACGACGTCGAGCACCGAGTCGACCACGAGCCGGCCGAGCCGGACGTGGGCCTTGGGGCGGCTTCCCATCGCATAGTGGAGCAGCGGCGAGAACCAGCAGTTAGTCACGACCACGAGCGCCAAGAGCCGGTTGATCCACGCGCTCGCAACCAGGTAGCTGAGCTTGTACGCCTGGAACGTCTGCAGCACCACCTCCCAGAGCATGAAGAGCCGCGTGATCTCAGCGCTGTAGCGCGTCCAAACGCTCAGCGCCAGCGTCTTGTTGGTCGCGATTCTGCCGCTCGCGGTGCGGAGCGACACTGGCACGACGCTCACGACCGTCGGTTGGATCCGCATCGCACGTGGCTGCTTGATACGCGATCGGAGACAACTGATAAGGCGCTGGATCGAGAGCAACCAGTGTGCCAGGAGCAGTAAGTGGACCGCCAGCACGAAACTGCTCAACACCACCACGGGCTCGAAGAAGTAGAGCGTGTTCGCCCCTAGCTGGCTCAGCCCGATCTGCAGCGCCATGTCCGTGAGGAATCGACGGTGGATCACGATGATGCCCGTGACATAAGCGAGCCCCGTGGCATTCGCGACCACGAGCCACGCGCGCGCGGCCCATATGATTGGCATGGAAGCCTGAGAGGCCGCCTCTGCGGTGTCTTGAGCGCGTCTTCGTGTGTTTGCTTGTGATCCGCCTGTGGTGGAAGGCAGTGACGACGTGGCTAGCCGCGCAGCCTATGAATACGAACGCGGCTGTTGTCTTCCTCACATGGTATTTTCGGAGACGTTTGGACACGAAGCTTCCATTTCCCTCTCGTTCGTTCCTGTTCACACTCTGTGCTTGGCCAAGACGGACAATCTTATGGGCCATGGGCCCATCTACTGAAGAAACCGGGCGGTTTCGCTCTCGTGATCCACCTCGTACGGCCGCAGCGGCAGCATAATGGGCCACAGATACTGCCCACCGGTGGTGCCCACGTCTTCTCCACAGATCTCGGCCCACCGCGCTTCGTCGCGGCGCAGTTCGGGCGTCTCACATAGCGGACTGCCGTAGAGATACACCTCCTTGGCTGGCCTATCCCATGCAGAGAACCACGCGGGCACCTGCGAGACGTTCGTGTACTCGAGCAGCAACGTGCGCAGATTGGCACCCACGACGTCGGGCAGCTCCAGCAGCGGGCTGCCCGAGAGCGCGAGCTCCACGACCTGCATCTTCTCCATGCACTCACGCGGGAATACCGTGAGTCCTGAGTTGGCGAACCACAGAGACATGACGTGGAGCCGGCAAAACGACGTGGGCAGCGCGCGCAGGTTCGGCACGCGGTCAAAGTTGAACGAGATCCAGTCCTGCGCGTCCCAGAGGTCGATCTCGTCGGGCAGCTCCGTGAGATTGTTACCGACGACCGAGATGTGCTTGAGCTGCCTGGGTAGCTTGTTGTGGAGCAGCCCCGCCGGGAAGGACGTCCAGTTGGATAGGATGAAGTAGACGTACCCGACCTTGGGCTGTCGCGTTTCGCGCACCGAAGCCTCCGCGGGCCACTCGGCGAGCGAGCTGTTAAAGAGCTCGATGCCCGCGAGCTGGTCGAACTCGGTCACCTCGGGTGGCACGTGGAGCGCCGGGCAGTGCGAGAAGATGAGCACTTGGAGCGACGAGCGCGCAAGCGGCTGCAGCAGCGCCGCGGTCTCCTCGCGCGAGCCCTCGATGCCGCTCGCGTGGCAGTTGAGCAGCATCACCGAGCACGGGAAACCGTTCGAGTGCCAGGCGCTCACGTGGAGCTGGCACCCGGGCAGCCGGCGGTCCGTGTTCTGCATCGCCTCGAGGTGGAGCGCGAGCACGAACACGCCCCACGCGACGAACAGCACGTGGACGAACTCGCTGAGCCAGTGGCGCACCACGCCCGGGTCGCGCTGCAGCCGCTCGGACACGCGCCGCCGCGCAATGTCGAACACAGTCTTCTTGCGCGGTGGCTGGAGCGTCGGGCCCAGCGAGAGCGGGGCTAGTGGCGCCACAGACGCGCGGATCGCGTCCCGCTTGGCCAGCGGGAACACGAACGTGGGCTGGGCCTGGACGCTGGCGGAGCGGCGCCGCAGAATGCTCTTGAACGTCATGAGGTATCCGATGAGGCTGAGCTGCGGCGCGACGGTGGACACGAAGTCGGGCAGCGAGGTAACCAGCACCTGGCGCATTTCGGAGACGGCGTCCACGAACCAGACGTCGTCCAGCAGCAGTCTGGTCGGGACGCGCTTGTTCTCGGTGTCGTACACGCCCGCGTACGGCAGGATCACGCAGAGCGGAATCACGATCGAGCAGCAGCCGTCCAGTAGCGCGTCCAGCACGAGGTTGACCAGGCGCCGCAGCCCCTCGTCGTGGCGGAACCGCCAGTGGACGAGCGGCGACGAGGCGCAGTTGAGCACGATCACCGCGACCGCGAGCTGGTTGAGCCACTGGCGGGGCACCGACTGGCTCAGCTTGTACGCCTGGTACGTCTGCATGAGGATCTCCCAGGCCTCGCGGCACATGAACGCCGCCTCGAAGTACGCGCCGCTGAAGCCGAAGAGCCCCGTCGGGCTGAAGAGCTGCTCCCACGCGTCCGCGAGCGTATCGTACACGCGGAGCAAGAACTGCAGCGGCGCCAGCTTTGGCCGAAGGTGCTTGGTGGTCGACGGGGTTCTCGGCGCTTGTGCTGGTTTTGTTTGTGCTGTGGGTGAATCGAAGACGAGTTCATGCGCACGCACGCTAAAGTACACGAGCCGCGCGATCGCGACGGTGTGCGCAAAGCCGATGAGGAAGAACACGCGCGCGGTCATGCGCAGCGTCTGCGCGGTTACGTGGAGCGCGGCGACCGAGTGCGCGACCTCCTCGTCCTGCAGATACCGGTGGAGCGCCGTCACGCCGAACGCAAACGCCCCGAGGAACACGTGGAAGAGCACGACGAGCCACCAGCACGCGCAGAAGCGCCACCGCGAGAGGAACACGTGGAAGATCTGCGACGCCCCCGACGCCGACGCGACGCGGGATGGCGGTCCCGAGGGCGAACGCGACGGAGGTGGTGGGCCGGCGTCGTCATGGTCGTCGAACGGCACGACGGTGGTCGGCGGGCTGTGCATCGACACCGGGTGCGACGCGGGGCGCGGCCGAATGAACTCGGCGAGGGGGAACGCGCCGGCGACACCCGGAGGTGCCATTCTGGGGCGCGTGTCGCGGACGAGCAGCGACATGGCCACCGCCGAGAAGGTGACGCGTCGTTTTGGTCGCTTCGGCTACAAATAGGTCCGCACTGGGAGACAACGACGGAAAAACTAAAAACTCGGTGCTGAAGAGAACAGGGATCGTGTATTTAGGTGCTTTCGACGAGGCCCTAAAGAGAGAGAGAGCGCTCGCTACGCCACGTCACATCGGGTTGACGGACAAAGGCATACGCACCCCACGCCCGACTGGTGACGAGACCTGGATCGATCTGCCGTCGTCTGATTACCACGCGAGGAAGCGCGCGAGGAAGCCGCGGTCCGCGTCGCCCGACCGCGCGGCCTTGCGGCCTGCGGCCTTGACGGTCTCGCTGTAGAGCCACGTGAGCGCGCCGGCGCCAAGCGCAATGAGCCAGGGCACGTAGTCGGCGGTTCCGGCGCCCATGACGCCCTGCACGCCGGGCACGTACGCGAGGATCACGAGCAGCGACAGCGCGAGCAGCGCGCCGTAGACCATGGTCGCGTTGGTGAAGATGCCGTGCGCGAAGATCGACGTGCGGCGCGTCTTGCAGACCCAGACGTGGAAGAACTGGCAGAACACGAGCGCCACGTACCAGGACGACGCGGCCTTCTGGAGCAGCTCGACCTGCTGCGCCGCGTCAAAGCACAGCGTCGGGTCATGCGCGGTACAGAGTTCCGGCGCGCCGTCCTGCCAGTACGTCTCGGCCGTGAGCACAATGTCCGAGAGCGCGAGGCCCGCGCGCCAGTACACGGACGCGTACGCGAGGAAGCAGCCGGCGACGTTGACCATACCGGCGACCAGGTACGCGTACACGAGCAGCGGCGCCGACATGAGCCGGTCGGTCTTGCGGTCGCGCGGCGGGCGTCGCATGATGTCGCCCTCGGGGCCTTCGTACGCGAGCGAGATGGCCGGGCCGAGCTCCGTGCCCAGGTCGATACTCAGGATCTGGAGCGACGTGAGCGCCGCGGGCATGCCGAGCGCGAGGTTGAGCGCCACGGGCATGATCTCGGGCCACAGGTGCGTGAGCGTGTACGCGATGGTCTTCTTGAGGTTGTCGTAGATCACGCGGCCCTGCGCGATGCCGCGCACGATCGAGGAAAAGTCGTCGTCCAGCAGCACGATGTCGGCGGCCTCGCGCGCCACGTCGCTGCCGTTGCGCCCCATAGCGATGCCCACGTCGGCCTGCTTGAGCGCCGGCGCGTCGTTCACGCCGTCGCCCGTCACGCCCACGCACTCGCCGAGCGCCTGGCTGCGCGCAACGATCTCGAGCTTGTGCTGCGGCGTCGTGCGCGCGAACACCACGGCGGGCAGGCTCAGCAGGCACGTGAACTGCGCCGGCGTGAGATGGTCCAGCACGGCGCCGTGGACCACCGCGGCGTCGTACGACAGCCACGACGAGCTGTCCAGGCCGCCGCCGCCGCCGCTCGCCGCGACGGTCT
>JAMFLL010000253.1:0-48939 GCA_027475725.1 Pythium rhizo-oryzae | reverse complement strand
CGCCGCACCTTCTGGCGCTGCTTGAGCGGCGTTTGCTCGCGGTCCATTCGCGGGCCGCAGCGGAGCAGGCCGCCGACGCTCTCGTGGTGGGCGGGGGTAACTACAACGCGCGCGCGTGCGGCTGGGCCTCGCGGCGAGTCTGGGGAGCGCTCCTCAATGGGGACCACCTCTGGTTTTGAATCCAATCGCATCCATCCCACCTGGAAATGAAAATAACCAATCGACACTCACTCTGGTTTCCTCTAAAAAGCGTTTATAGGATGTCGTCTGAATAACATAGTCTAGTACACATGCCGGTCCCGGCGCTGGTGGCGCTTGATGTCGCGCACGCTCTTGCCGCCGCGCGCGACGGCCTTCTCGGCCTTCTGCCGCGCGCGCCGCGAGCCGGCAGAGAACGCGCCGGCGCTGGTCGCGCGCCCGTGGAGCGCCGCCGAGAACGAGTCGGACTGCGAGACCTCGCCGGCGAACGCGTCCAGCGCCTGCATGAGCGCGGACGCCGGCTTCTCGGTCTGCTGGCGCGCGCGCTCCTGCCGCCGCGCGCGGCGCGCGTCCTCGGCGCGCTGCTCCTCCAGCCGTTCGCTCTCCTTCTTGGCCAGCAGCGCCTTGGACGAGGACACTGCCGACGGATCGACGCCGCTGCTCTCGGCGAGCGCGAGCCCCATGTCCGAGAACGCCGCCATCATGCTGTTCTTGTCCTCCTTGGAGCCGATCTGGCTCGGCGCCGCCGCCGCCATGTTGGCGCTGGCGAACGGGTTGCCGAACGCGCTCGCCTTCGGCGCGGGCGCGCTGCTCGTGCTGCTCGCGGAGGCGCCGAAGGTGTTGCCGAGGCTGGAGACCCACGGGGCGCCGGTGCTGGAGCTGCTCGCCATGGTGGTCAAAAGGGCGTTTGGGGGAACAGATTCCCACGGCCACCACATCGACGGGTGAAATATTACCAGCAAGAAAGTAAATTACGGCCATGCCAGAATCAGAGCACCAGCAACCTCAAGCACTGATATAAGAGTGTAGCCATCTAGGGACTGCCTGCCGCCAACGAGTTGAGCATACCGCACAGCGTGGCTTCCACGACCGCGTCGACTGCGACGTCGCGCACTTCGTCCGCGAGAAGCGTCAGCAAGCACTCTTCATGGCGCCGCGCTTCAATGTAGCCCAGCGCGAGTTCCGAGAGCGCTGTGATAGTAAAGATATAGACCACGCAGCGCCAGAGTCAGAGTAGGAGTTGTAGGAGAACGAGCCAAGTGGCTCATCGACGTACCCTCTGGGAGCATCTCCGCGACCAACTCCATGATCCATTCATCCACAATGTCATGGGCGATCGCTTCTAAGGGCGGTTGCGAGGCGCGCGTTAGATCCAAGCGAGCAACCATGTACTCTCGAACCATCGTGTCGAGCACTAGCTACAGATCATCGATCAACGTGGTCAGGATCAGGATTCGGTTCCCTGCACGGAAGGTAACCTTACCCGGAACACATCAGCGACCAGCTCCCCCAAAAGCTTGTGATAGACGTCTTCGGCACACGATAGAAGCGTGCCGTCTCCGCTGAGGGGCCCGATCGAACGCTGAGAGCCACGCCAGAGTCAGCTCAAACAGGTCTCCACCCACAGGGCGAGCGTGTGTGGCGTACCTTGGCCAGGTCATCGCGCAGCACTTCTAACAGAGAGTCCGATACGATGGATTGGAGCATTTCGTCACAGAGAAATCGGTCGAAGAACTCGTTCGCCTTGGTGTGAAGTTGGCTCTGCTGACGGCTGCGGTTGCGCGTTCGGTTCCGGTAGAATCGGAACTCTTGCTGACATTTCATGGTACTTAGCGACGACAAGGAAACGTCAGCGTCGCACAGCATCCTCACCTGGATGACCCTCGCGGCATTGCGTTGCACTCGAGCCATGGCCTGCAAAGATCGAACTCGCTGGGAACGGATCCCCTCGCTTGGGGAGCCCGTGTCTACTGCTTGGTGGACCGTTAGTGGGTATGTCGATCGCATGATACGCTTTGGAAACTCACCATATTTATCAGGCGACGACGGCTCTCGGTGATTGGATCGACCCCTGCGGTGGCTCTGACCATGAGGGTAGTGGTTCTACGTCGTTCAGATCAATACAATGAGTTCGCTGGCCCTCTCACGCACCCAAGACACAGAGCGTCGTACTCGGGGTTGATGTCGCGAAAGCGGAGGACGCAGCCAAGGCGTCTCATTCCAGGCACAGTGGTCGAAGTCGCTTTCGTCTCGATCGTCTCGATAGAGCCCGAATGGCGGGAGACAGACCATTGCCATGGGAGGATACGCGAATGGACGTCGCCTGCTGTACTCCATTTCTGCCTCGTAATATGAGTCGTCATCTTCATCATCTTCTTCACTCTGGTTTCGACGACGATCATGGTGCCGATTCAACGGTTCAAGACAGTGTGGAGACTGCCTGGGCTTTGGGAGCTGGCGCCGTCGACCTGGCAGGTGTTAGACGTGGTGAGGAAAAACGCTTCAGGGCTGATGCTCATGTCACTTACCGGCAGGGGGACCGCCGACATAGGAGTGCGACCCATACGGATATCGGGCATTCGACATCGTGTGATGGAAGAACACTGTCTGAATAACACACACACCGGCACGTCCGTTTCCAATTGTCAAGGATATCATTCATTCATTATAAAAATACAAGTGTCGGAGGAGGTGTTGGGAGTTAAATAGATCCGGGGGCGACATGACGGACGTCGATGCTTGCGTGCATCCTTATCGGAGCATGGAGGCCGAGAGCACTAGATCCAGCGTCTCGTGGTGGGCGCTGAGCTGGCTCATGTAGCCTGCCATGAGCGACAGCTGCTTGTGGATCTGCTGCATCGTCGGGTTTTCCAGAAATTTCACGGATTTGACGCACAGGTGCGGCGCGCGCTTGCCCACATACTGGATGGCGCTGCGGTCGTGGGGCGAGTCGCCCATGGCGATCACCTGCTGGGCGCCGAGGCGGGTCTTCTCCGAGAAGAGCTCGGGCGTGGCCTCGCCGTCCTCGGGGCGGCACAACACGTCGGAGAACGTGGAGATCTTCCAGTCCACGGCGCTGCGCGGGTACATGGCCTCGTAGCGCCCGCGCGCCGAGATGATGGTCAAGTGGTCCAGCAGGGGCAGCACGCTCGGCATGAAGCGCTTGCACGAGCGCTGGACCCAGCCGTTCTGGCCGTTGGTGATGATGTAGCACTTGCTGGTGAGCTTGAGGCAGACCGAGAGGAAGGTCGCGACGTTCTCCGCGAGCCGCTCGAGTTCGCGCGTGCTCTGTGGGAGGGCAGAAAAGCAACGAACGTGAGTACGGGAGGTTTGGTTATATAGGTTTTAAATGGGACGACGCACCTCTTCTGATAACGCGAAGCAGGCGCTCTCGTCCGAGAAGCCGAGGATCGCGAGGTGCGTGTTGGGCAGCAGCGTGTCGTCCCAGTCGAGGATGATCACGGGCTCCTGCGGCGCGGCGTCGTCCACGACCTCGTTGTTGGACACCGGGTGCACGGCCATGCTTGTGGCGTTGGGGGCGTCGGTGGCGTCGGTTGTCGGGGGCGTGTCAAGACTGACACTGCGGCGCCGGACGAGAAACCGGAGGGCGTTGGGTGGGCGGTGGATGCCAGTCGATCGATGGGAAGGCACGAAAAGAACCCGCGGCGTGCCAGGCAGTTCGACCGGCGCGAACTAATTCACCGAGGGGGCGGCAGACAAGGCGGCCTCCGTGGGGCGAGAGGGGCGGAGGGTTCCGTTGCGTTTCGGCTCTGCGAAGGAAGGAAGGAAGTGCCGGGGGATGAGTCCTGCGCTCCTGGAAACACGTCCAATCACACACTGCCAGGCTGTGATCGAGGAGCGACTTGCTGGGAAGACCCAGGCGGCTAGGGGTTCAAGAGAACACGAATGTTGGTCAGATCAGCACTCGCGAACCCCCAAATAAGCCACATCGATCAGCAAGGTATCCGGGATAAGAGGTTCTTAGGAACAGACTCAGGCTTGAAATAGTTGGCCAAAACCTCGTGAGTATCGGTTATAAGAGGTACTGGTCGCGGTTCTTCAAGGTAGGTACCGCAATCGCTGCCGTCAACGAAAGGGTGCTTGGGGGAAGTCAAATGTGTCCATTTCAGCCAATCGGAGACCGTCGATTTCGTTAGAAAGCAACTCGTCGGAGTCGGGAGCCGCAGTCCAACCAGGCACTGGCGCCACGCGTGCCTCTGGCGCGAGGCTTTGCCGTGCTCCCATCACAGAGCCCACGACAGCGCGATGAGACTCGGGACATGAAACTGCCGCCCTTGCGAATGCGTACGTACACAATGGTGCTTGGAGTCTGCGTCGATGTCTGTGGTGTGGACGAATGGCGCCATGCATGGACCGCCACGCCAAGTGATTGATGTTGGCCCAAGACATGGGTGGACGTTGAACTTGCCCCGACCGAGTGCGGGCCATTGGCCGCAGGCAGTTGCCATGCCAGTTCCAGCTGTGAGTAACAGGCGCACAGCCGCGATGCCATCAACTGATCTGATGGGTGGTGGAAGAACGGCCAGAGCGCCGCGCCAGCTTCTGTGTGGTGGCCCACGTGAACGTATAATGTGGTCTACGCTAGTTTAGAGCAAGATCCCATCTGAGACACATTCTTTCAAATGACATTTGAAAGAATGTTTTATTACGTTTGTATACAACTTGATCGGAAATGATAACAAAATGAAAAAGTGTGGCCAATAAATTACCAAAATACCATGAGTTGGGTCTCGGCACGATTGTGAGAAATTGGAACCTCTGACACCGACCGCGCCTGGAGACGAATCGCGTCAACAGGTTCAATAAGTGCCGAGGGTTTGTCTTCGTCTCTGCAAGTGTGCACACACGAGCCAAGCCCCCGCAAGATCGAATTTCTGATTGTCGGTTGTATGGTGCAATGTACGTAGCTTCATGACACATTTGATATCCAACATTTTCGGCCACGCGAGTATTGACGAGAACGATCCCCACACTTGTCGACACCGTACCCCTCCCTAGCCCAAGGACCTGGCCGAGAAAGACAGCAGTATTGGAACATAGAGCAGGCGCCACTGGAGTCATCTACTCGCTTCCCTCCATCAAACCCACAGATGCGAGCACAAAGAGGCACATCGCGAACGAGCGATGAGCCCGAGGCCTCCGCTGCTGTCATCTTTCGAGTGTGTGGCACTTCTCACGTCGCCACCACTGCGACCGCAACCCGTACGGGTACACGTAGATCACCAGTGGCATGTCCACCGTGGCGCCACTCCTCGCCGAATAAGGCATGTTGTCTTGTCCCCCACGCCACGGGTTGTGTTGATAGAAGTGCGCTGGCGGTCACGGCCGCCAACCTTTTGACACGACGAGCGAGTCGCTCACACGTCGCAGATTGTGCCAAAAGAGCCGCACCATGTGGGCAGCACGAACCGTGGCCAGTCTTTCCTCCACCTGGATGACGTGATGGGTATAGCACAGTTTCTTCCAATCAACGAGCTTGGCTAACTAATTTAGAGCATTATGATTGGACGAAAATTAAATCGAAAGAAAGCCAGCCGCCCATTTTGCTCCGGCAAGCGCTGCCTCTTCCTCGGCTGGAACTGTTCTCCGTCGATCGCATCCGGCCCGGCCGGTCGTTGGTTTGTTGGCTTTTGTGGGAACTGTTCCCCGGTGGACTCGGCGTACATTTCGTAGAACCGTTCTCCGCGCTCGTCGTTTTCTGTTCTCCCAACGCCCCATTTCCGTGCCGCACCGACCCGCCCGCGAGTCCGCGAGCAGCTCCATCCATCCATCCCGCGCCGTGCGCTCTCTCTGTCTCCCTCCCCCATGCTCCCCCGGCGGTCGACGCGCGCGGCCGCGCTGCTGAGCGCGGTGCTGCTGGCCGTGGCGCTGCTGGCTGGGCGCGCCGCGGCCGACGGCGACCTCGTGCGGCGCCTCTACCAGGCCGAGCAGGACGGCGTGGTGGCCTCGCCCGTCAACATCTCGGGCGCCGACCTGCCTGCGCCCATCAAGGAGCGCCTCAGCAAGTTCAACAACGTGCGCTGGGAGTCGCTCTCGCCGTTGCTGCAGCGCGCCGTGATCTGGGACTCGGGCTTCGTGTTCGCGACGCCCTCGCTGCTGGTGCAGATCTACACGAGCTGCGCGCGCACCATGGCCGACATGCACGTAGACTACGCCGTCATCGACTCGCTCAGGACTAACGACTCGACCTGCGACACGCAGCGCTGCGGCCTGAAGAACCACTTCCTCATGGGGACGTGCGACCCGGACCTGGTCGCGCCCGTCGCGCGCTGCGCCGTGCTGCCCTCGGACATGATCGGCGTGGCCAGCATGAACGGCGCTGTGTGGGCCGAGGACGGCCAGAACCCGAGCGTGCCCGACCCGGTGATTCGCGTCCACGCGTCCACCGCGAACGGCTCGGCCTACAACCTCTACGCGATCCATCTCAACGACGTGCCGTTCCTGGGCACCGAGACGTGCCGCATGCGCGGCGACTTCATCGTGCCCTGCCGCGACAAGACTGACTCGGACATTGACCTCTGCGTCGTGAGCACGGGCACGACCGTGGACGCGTGGCTGCGGCTCGTGGCTCAGCCGCAGCAGAAAGTGTTTTCGCTCACGGCCATCATCTGCGTCGGCATCATGGCCGGCGTGCTGCTCGGGCTCTTTGGGCTCGTGTTCTACATGCACAAGAACCGCCAGAACTTCAAGGCCACGTACGATCCATCGCCGGCGACCAACCTCATCTCGATGAACCACAAGTCCTCGGCGCTCAACTCGATGGACATTTTCGAGGCCCACGCGCGTGCCGAGGGCGGCGGCGGCGACGACGACACGCTCTCGAACGACGCGCTCTGCAGCCGCTCGGTCGTGCTCAAGCGGTTCGTCTCAGACCCGACCATCATCACCAAGCGCATCGCGTTCTCGCAGCTCAACTTCCTGCGCGTGCTCTCCAAGGGCGCGAACGGCGAGGTGTGGCTCGGCCAGTTCGAGTCGCGCTACGTCGCGATGAAGTGCCTGCTGCCGACCAAGCGCCGCGACGTGCGTGCGCTCGAGCAGTTCTCGGAGGAAATTCGGCTCGCGTCCATGCTCGAGCACCCGCGGATCGTAGCGTTCTGCGGCATCGCGTGGCACTCGCTCGTGAACCTGTCCATCGTGACCGAGTACATGGAGAAGGGCGACCTGGAGAACTACCTCGGGCAGCCCGCGGCCGAGTCACTGACGTGGCAGAAGGAGAAGCTCACGCTCGCCAAGGATATCGCTGACGCGCTCGTGTACCTCCACTCGCTCATGCCTGTGGTTATCCACCGCGACCTCAAGTCCAAGAACATTTTGCTGGACCACCAGCTGCGCGCCAAGCTCTCCGACTTCGGGCTCAGCCGCGAGACCTCGACGGAGGAGACCATGACCAACGGTGTGGGCACGATCCTCTGGAGCGCGCCCGAGGTGCTCGAGGGCAAGCGCTACGACGAGAAGGCCGACATCTTCTCGTACGGCATTGTGCTCTCGGAAATCGACACGTGCGCGCTGCCGTACGGTTTCAACAAGGACAAGACGCGCAACAAGATGAAGAGCATGCAGATTGTCCACCTCGTGGCCGAGGGCAAGCTGCTACCGACATTCCGCGACGACTGTCCGGCCGAGCTGGTTGAGCTCGCGCGCGCGTGCCTGGATCTCGACCCGGCCAAGCGCCCGAGCGCGATGCAGGTCGTGTTCACGCTGCGGTCCAAGCTGTACCCGCTCATGAACAAGGCCGTTTCGAGCGTCGAGTGATCGACGCGGCCCTCTCTGATCTCTGTCGCTATTGCAAGTAAGTACAATACAGTCGTGTCTCATTCGGTCTCTCGGAGCGTACGTGAGGGTGTGCGTTTATGTGTATGTATAGATGGAGGCGTGACCACGGGTCTTGCGGTGGTGTGCTAATTTGGTGGCGTCTCGAAGGATGACCAAGCTCTGCGCTGCCTGCCGAGGTCACGCACACTGGGTTGTTGGTGTAGGCGGACCACGATGCCCGCGACGTCCGTCACGATGGCGGGTAATGAAGCGCCCGCGTCGTCATCGGCGTCGGCACCTTCCGTCTCAAGTGTGCTGCCGGCACTGCGGCCGCTGGGCGGTCCGCGCGGCCCCGGGCTATTCCGGACCATGGCGTCCACGCGCAACTTCTCCAGCAATGTCGACGTCGAGCGTA
This sequence comes from Pythium rhizo-oryzae, assembly GCA_027475725.1. NCBI lineage: Eukaryota > Oomycota > Peronosporomycetes > Pythiales > Pythiaceae > Pythium > Pythium rhizo-oryzae. Next base: position 40,772 of record JAMFLL010000253.1, on the reverse strand, counting down.
AGCGGCGGCTGATCCGCCGGGTGCCGATTCTCAAGCAACTAGTCAAGGAACAACACTGCACCGAGGAGCAGCTCACGGCGGCGCTACGCGCGGTCAGCTACGCGGACGGTGAATACATCTACTGCCAAGGCCAGGCAGAGAAGGACCTGTACTTCATCGAGGAAGGCAAGGTTTTGCTCACTCAGCGGCGTCAACCGGGCCAGGCGAGTGGCGGCGCCAAGCCGACAGCTGCCACGGCCATTATCGCGACAATCGCGTCGGCGATGGCCGGGGCGCCCGCGGCCGTCGCCCAATCGCGCCGTCGCTCCGTGCAGGAAGCCGAGCTCGAGGTCCAGATCCACACGCACCACGAGCTCGAGTACTTTGGCGAGCTCGCGCTGCTGCAGAACAAGGCCGCGCGTGAGTCCAACGCCGTCACGAGTGGCGCGGTTGTGTGCTTCGTCATGGTCGAGCGCGACTTTGACGCGCTACTGCGGCCGCTCCACACACTCATGCTTTACCGTCACTTGCTGCGTGCACACGGGGTGCTCGAGAAGGACCGCATGTTCAAGGAGTGGTCGCCCGCGCAGCGCCAGTACCTCATCGATCAGTGCCAGCTCCAGGCGTTCGCGGACGGCGAGCAAATCTGTGCGCAGGGGGAGCTCGACGACAAGTACTACGTGCTCGTGGAGGGTGAGGCCGACATCGTGCTGGAAGAAGCCACGCTTGCATCCATCCTCGCCGACACTGCCGCCAGTCCCGCGACCGTCTTGAGCAGCATCAGCAGCCGCCATGTCGACCAAACGGGTGGGAGCGATGACGACACGTTCTCCGGGTCGACGACCACCGTCGTGGCCCACAAGTCCATCTTCCAGGGCTTTGGCGAGATGGGGCTGCTGGACAAGCCCCGCACGGCGGGCGTTGTCGCGGTCGGCTCGCCCGTGCTCTGCGTCGTGATCACGCGACAGCACTACATTTCGGCGGCGCAGCTCGGTGGTGTGACCTCGGCAATCGACGTGGACGCTGAGGCACTGCTCGCGACAACGCTGATCGAGGAGTGGAAGCTCGTGATCAACGCGCGCAACCTTCACCTGTCAAACCCCCAGGTCGCGCACTACCTGGTCACGTTCATCAAGAAATTCAAGGCCGCTTACAACCAAAAGTTCGCCGGCAAGACCATGTACCTCGACTTCTTCCGGCGGCTCCACCAGGAGCCAGGACTGCCTGACGAGTTTGTGTTCCTTGCATCGCGCATCGCGTGGGACTCGCCGTCATCGTCGCTCGGCATCATCCGCTCGGAGACGCGGCGCGTGCTGACCAAGCCGCCACCGGCGCGCACGCCGGACGAGATCTCCTTCGTCGGCCGTCTCATCGAGAACACACCATTTATCGGCAAATTCGACCTGCCCGGCCCCCACGTGGACCGGTACAAGCTTGCACGCGCACTCGCACGCGTCGTGGCGTTCGCGAACATCGGCAAGGACGCGTACTTGTTCCGCCAGGGCAAGATTGAGAGCCGCGCGTTCCTTATCTTGCGCGGCAAGATCAATATCGTGAATGAGGACACAAGCGCTAGCACAGCGATCAAGCATCACGAGGTCATCGCAACGCTGTCCGCGGGGGACTCGTTCGGCGAGTTGAGCCTCGTCACGCGCCTCCAGCGTTCCGCCACGACCATGGCTGCGTGCGACACGGACCTGCTCGTGTTCGACCGCGAGCACCTCCTCGCCGTGCAGGCCGTGCTACCGGGCGTGACCGTGCAGCAGCTCATGGTGAAACGCGCCGAGTTCCTCGCGCGCCTCAGCTTCTTCAGGGGTAGCGACTTTGGCCAGTGCATACGCGTGGCCCACGATGTGCAGGAGGTCGTGTACGACGCGCGTCACCTGTTTATGCGTGAGCCGGTGCAGCAGCGCGCACTCTACATCGTCAAGAGCGGCGAGATCGCCGTGTTCATGAAGATCCACGTACCGCTGGGTGGACAGCCGCCGGCTACCAGCAGTGGCGGAGGCGCAGGGTCGCCGCGCGACAAGCCGTCGGCATTAACTGGGGCGGTAACGCCATCGCTCCTGGTAGCCTCGGGGCCCACTCGGACAGCGCTTGTGCGTGTGGCGACGATCTGCGAGCAGGAGTTTTTTGGCGTCGCGATCGCCAACGCCAACACTGGCGGCGCGGCGGTGGTGCCCACGGGAAGCCTCACGCCTCCAGCGACCACGCCCGGCGCCTCGAACGTTCTCACCGCCACCGCTAGCAGCGGCGAACAGTGGGATCTTGCAGCTGCCGTGTACATGAGCACGACGCGCGTCGAGATGCTCGAGCTGTCGGAGCGCGGCTGGCGTCGGCTGAGCCCACAGTGCCTCGTGACGATTCGCAACGCGCTACGCGAGCGCCACAAGTGGAACGAGGCGACGGCGCAGAAGCAGCAACAGCGCGCCGTCCGCGAGAGCATCAACAGCACAAACTGCGGTGGCGGTAGTGTCTCGGCCGCGTACTATCAGATCGACAAGCCGTGGCAGCAGCTCGTGCTTCACACGGTCGGCGTCGGCCCTGCGGGCGAGTCCTCGCATTTGAGCGTCCCGGCGGGCGGTGGCCGACCGCACTCGCAGCTTGCGCGCCATGTACACGACAAGCAGACATTCGCGAGCCCGTTTGCCAAGCTGTTTCCGTCAACTGAGGCACAACAAGAACCACCTGCGGCTTCCGTATGCAATCCAGCAACATGCAAAGCCAGCGAACGACGTGTCAGCAGCTGTGTGTCGTCCACAACCAACATGCAGGAGGGCAAGCCGACGCCCAGTGTGGCCGCGTGGGGCTGGCGAAGCCCCTTTGACGCGACGCCGCCGTCATTTATGACGACGACCGCTAGCACCAGTCGCACCAGCAGCAGCCCTGTCAAGTTGTCGCACGAGCTCAGCCCACTCGTGTCGTTCACGGACTCGACTTCCACGGCGACGCCACGAAGTTCGACTCTGGGGGTGACGCTTCTGCCACGTCCCCCGCCAGGCGACCGGCAGTCGCTGATGACCATCGCCAACCTCAGCCCTCGCAGCCCAATTCGTCCAGCGCAGACGTTGGATTCGAACGAGAGTGCCTCCAAGCGCGCGCCAGCCGGATCGTCGACCGGCCTGTGGCAAGCACGGTCGCCACTCGCGCGACGCGCCGAGCACCACGCGCCGTGACGCAACGCGTCGTCCACAAGTACAGATGATGGGCGCGGAGCTGAAGCAGATGTCAACACTGCATTGCCACGTACGCGTATGCAGCCCTCCGGGGTAGCCACTGGTCCCGCTATGTGGTTGAGATGGAAGGCAGGGGCACGAGAGCAGGATTGAGGAGTGCTGGTGGTTGAGGTGGGGAAGGATATACGCGGAATGAATCAAGGCGGAACGCTCTCTTTGCCGGAATATCGCTCCGCGTCATCCGCGGGTCCCACGCTTTGTTCCTCGGGTGGTGAATACGATTCCCCACTCGTGTGGCACTTGGAGCCAGTTCGCCACCTTCGTCTTCCCCCCGACAAGACCAACATCCGCACTCCATGGCGACGGCGACGGCGTTCCCGCGCGGTGCCTACGGCCGGTACAAGCGCGCGACCGCGTTCTTCCTGCATTGGCTGCTGCGGGCGCGGAGCGTTGGCGGCCTCGGCGCGTTGGAAGTGCCCCATTCGAGCCAGAACGGCACCGGCAACAAGGACACGAAGAAGAAGAGCAAGAAGACGAAGAAGAAGAGAAACAAGGAAGCCCTTGACGCGAGCGACACGCTGGACGCGTACGCGCATCGTCGCGGCGATCGCGCGGGACCCGGCGGCGCCAGTGGCCGCGCGCTATCGCCGCGTGTGAGTGCGCGATCACGCTCCGCGCGCAGGTGGCGCAGTTCTTCACGCCGACGTCGCCCGAGGACCCCGCATCTGTACTTTCTCCAGAAGCTCAAGGACTGGCACCAGCAACTGCGCGCCGCGGACGATGTTCGGATGCCGCCAGGAGCCACAATGGAGGCCGACGCAAAGCCGCTGGACTTTGTCAACTACTACGACGTGTTGGACCTACCCGACAGCTTCTTTGAGGACGACGCGACGATGGGCGATGTCCAGGCCGACGCAACGTCCGCGAGACCTGCTGCAGCTCAGCGTGTCGGCACGGCGGCAGCGCGGCATCGCTGGAGGTCAGGTGGGTCGTCACGTGGCTGGAAAGGGTGGCCGTTGACAGTCCCACCACGCCGGGAACGACAGTCCAAGTCATGGAAGGTGGCCTGGGCGAGACATACAACGAAGAGCACACTCGGTACTACACGAAAGCGTGCCTTTCCCGACCGCCTCGCTTCCTCCTCCAACAGCTGCTGCTGCTCTTCGATGCCAACGTCGAGTATCACGAGCTCGACATGAGCTGGGCTACACGGACTGCTTCTTCAAGCCGGTTTTGCAATTCTTCGGGACCCGAAAGATCTCTCTCGAGCTCGTGTTTGTGTGTACTAAGTATCTGCTGGGTGTGCCTTGAGCTTTCGGACGATCTAACCGCGCTTACGCGAGCCAACCTGATCGTTGCCGGTGGGTTTCTACTGAACAACTACGCGTCCTAAATCCATATCGGCATACAAGTGAGCCAGGCCACGAAGCACGTGCGCTGCACTCGGCGTTGCGAAATCGCAAGCTGCTGGAGGGGATACCGTTCTTTGAGTGCTTTGTTCAGTTCTACAACATCATCTTCTTCGCACCCTCGCGTGATGCCGCTGTCCACGGGGACTTCTTGCGTGTCTATCGAAACAAGAAACTCGAGGTTCGCACGACAACTATCAGTCGCCTCGGACACAAGCACTCGACGAGGAGACCGTGCAGCTGCCTCAAGTCGGTTTCCTCGGTGTTGCGGCTGGTGGAGCTCAAAGACTACACTGACCTACCAGCCAGCGTGCTGGCGCCCACGTCGTCTTGACGCGCGACCTGTTCTACGCTCTCATGGAGATGATGACGGAGAGCCCAGAGGCGCCGAGCGACAACCAGATCATGAGACTAAAAGCGACAGTGAGAGCCGACCAGGAACTACTCTCCATGGTCGTTGGAGACCCTAATGTCGAGCTGGCACCTTGTTCCACCACGTAGCAGTCGGTCGAAGGCGCGACCGCCGCCTCGTCGAGTGGTTCATATAGATGTTACAGCGGCAGCCTTCGCGTTTTCACACATCGTAACCCGCTGACGAAACGGACGGCAGTCACAAGGTCGAGCGCTCGTAATGCACACGACGTTTCTGTTCGACTCGTGCCACCGCACCCCAAGGGCACAGAAGATGCTAGAGATGCTCGAGCACCGGCTGCTCCGTATCCAGTCTCGCGATCGAGCATTCTGTGATGCCGTCAAGCTGTACCTCGCCGAACGCTGGCGGGCAGTCAATCCGACGACCGGGTCGCTGCCTGAAGCCCAGCGCGTTATCCACTGGATGCTGCCCCATGCCAACGGTGTCGCCGCCATTGATTTACTTGGTCGCTACGCGTGGTTTTGGAAGCTCGAGAATGTGTCGCCAGACACTCGTGAGAGGCTGCGACGTTACACGCAGAAACTGGCCCAGCAGACCGCCACTCTCCGCGTCTCTCTCTCTCTCTCTCTGCGTAGACGTGGGGGATGCCGTGGTCCTCGCGGCGCACGTGCTGCCGGACTTGATTAAAGCCGTCGTTGACTTTGTCAGGGCCGCGCGAGCGCAGCTGGGCGTGCGTTTCCGCCCTCACAGGGACGCTGACATGACCACGGAGCTCCAGGTCGATGGGCTCCGGATCCATCAGTCGCAGCCGTGAGTAGGAAAAGAAATGACGACTCTCAGTTTGGTCTGGTGACGTTGCCCACTGCCTCATCGTGTCACTGACAAGAAATGAATACGCTACAAGAAAACAAAGTGAGAGGCCATTATGAGCCTTCTCTCCCTACAGTATTCGTTTAAGGCGAGGGTGTTTGTCACTCACTCGCGCCGCGCGTGTGAGCACCAGGAAGAGGACACGCACCGTCGTGAAGTGTGCTCTATTTTCAGTACGATCCCTCAAAGCAATTCCCCCGCGCAGACCACAAGTGTCTTAGTAATGCTTGTGTTCCGACGCGATGCCTATGTCGCCTATGAGCGACGACAGCCAGATCCTCGCGACGCATCCCCAAGCGACCCACTGGTTGTTCTCCCGGCTCGTTGGCGCGACGGGAGTCTCGATCCCCGACTCGGCACTCTTTGATGACGAAGGCGTGCTCACCGCGTGGCTGCACACACCCTCGCCTGTCACCAAGCCCAAGTTCAAGCACCACGGCAAGCCGGCAGCCACGCCCGCGGGCGAGCCGCATGTGGTGCGTAGTCGCGACGTGCTCGAGCTCAGTCTACTCCGGCTCGAAGCACATTTCCAGGACCTCTCGCGGCAGCAGCACGCTTCGCCGTCTGCCGACGCCATCGTCGCCGTTATCTACGATGGCGAGACACCACGTGAGCTGAACGAGACAGCTCTAGACGGCGCAGTGCGCGCGTTGTGCGCTCGACAACGCAGCATGACGGCGCTGGAGCCGGATCTGTCGGTGGCTCGCGCGTACACGAGCGGTCGGTTCGTGCTACAAGCCGCGAGCAGGGGTGCGCTGGGTTGCGGCCAGCGGGGAGTCGCCGATCCGATCACTGTCATCACGAGTTTCTGCGCGGACCGCGACGGCGCGCGTGAGCGGTTCAGCCACGAAGTCCAGCGCCGGAGCGAGGCGCAGGGTTGCATTCGCTTCAGCCAGGAGGAACGAAACGACCCAGAAATCATGAAGCAGAAGGAAGCAGAGGAAGAAGACAAGAGGCGGCGCTGGCGAGCTTCGATCGATTGGTCAGGGGCGTTCGCGCAGGCGGAGGCACAGAGTCGCGCCGTGGTGCGGCATCTCAAGGTGACCCATGGCCTAGCAGTACAGCGACTCACGCTCGAGTTTGCGTGCACAGGAAGCGATCACTGTCACTGGCAGCTCGCGCTCACGTGCGTCCATGCTGTCGAGTGGTCGACTCACGTATCCCAACGAGCAGCGACCACAACCAGGCGGAGACAGAAACAGCAACCCGCTCGCAGCACGCATGAGGAACCGCCACCGCTGACGACAGCGCGCCATCGCCCCCACGCATTCCGCGTGTGCCGTCAGTGCCGCACGACCGTGGACGTGGAGATCGCGCGCGAGCTCCTTCAGCAACAGACGCTCGTGCGTGACGTGCTGGCCAAGTACCAGGCAGTGAGCGCGCGCCACGTTGAGGCAGAGGAGCGTTGCAGCGCTGCGATGGACAGAGCCATGCACTGTGAGACGCAGGTCGCGCGCCTCGAGGGAGAGATCGTGAGGCTCCGCGAGCAGCTCGCGGCGCAAACCGAACGGACCCGCGAGGTCGTCGAGCTCAAGCACGACGTGGAGCTGCAGCTACTCGAGGCTGAGGAGCAGTCTCAACAGGCCGAGAGACAGGTCCAGGAGGCCACGGCGCAGATCGCGCAGCTGCTGGAGCAGCAATCCAGTGCGCTCCAGAGCGTCGAGCGGGACGCCGAGAGGCAACAGCACGCGTGGCGCGAGCAGGACACACAGCGCCACCACGAGATTGGCGCGCTCCGCCGTCACGTCGAGTGCCTCGAATCCGAGTGCGCTGTACTGCAACAAGAGCTCGAGGAGGCGCGCGCTGCCGGCGACGAGCTCCGCTTCCAGTGGGCCTTTGTGACCCGCAAGCTCACGGATGTGGGTGACGTTGGCGTGCTGCCGCCCAAGCGCGTGGCCGGCGGCTACAGCTCGTACCCGACGCCCACAGTGGCCAACGTGGAGCAAGTCGTTAAGTGGATCATCGACTACGAGGCGAGACGCACGGTGCTGGACGCGCAGCAGCGCAAGCAGGGCAGTCCAGGCAAGTCAGTGACGCGGCGCCTCCAGATGAAGGTGGAGCTCATGCGGCTCCTCCAGAAGTCCAGCGCGCTGCCGTCGCCGTCGCGGCGGCGCAGCACGCGCCGCAAGTCGTCTCGCAGCCCTCAACGCAAGACGAGTCCGACGCGGCAGCCGCAGGAGACGACCCAAACACTGGTGCGCGACCACCGCGAACGACAGGCGACACGAGTGTGGGAGGAACGTGACGGCGGCAGTGGAGACGAGGGCTAGCGGCTTCCGCTTGGCGCCCCAACCCCAAGTCGTCCCGTCCCCCACGGGAACATGTTTTAGCACACGGAAGCAGGAGGCGCTCCATAATAAAATACATGCACGAAACTGCTGTAGGCCCACCTCTCACCAGTGGAGCTCGGCCGGGAGGTACTTGTGCGCGAGCCCCAGGTAGTACGGCATGAGCTGAGGCGGGTCCACGGCCTTCATCTTCTCCTTGGGCACCGTGGCATAGTGCGTGATGCTCTGGAGCCACTCCTTGGTCTCGGCATCCTGGGGAGCGCACACATCCTCGTAACAGTCCTGCTGGTACCACAGCCGCAGCGACCAGAGCCGGATCGCCTGGAGCGCCTCGGGCGGCAGCGTCGACTTGTTGAACTCGAGCACGCGGAAGAGGTACTCGTCGGGCGTCCAGGGCAGTACCGCGTTCGCGAGGCCGGCGCCCGGCGCGAGCCCCGCGCCGCTGTTCTTCTCGGCGCTGCAGTGGTCAGCGTTGAGCGCGTTCAGCTCCGGGTACTCGATCTCGTCCGGGATGCGCGCGCCGACGATCCAGGTCGACGCTTGCAGCATCCACTCAGGAGCCGAGATCGCGCGCAGCGCCGTGTTGGAGTCGTCTGCCCACAGCAAGAAGAGCATGCCCAGGCCGCGACTACAATCACGAATACAAATGACAAAAGTTGTAAGTTCGTCACATCAGTAGAGCGTCATGCCAAGAACAAAATGTCGTCCAACGTACAGGAAGAGCGTGAGCTGGAACCAGTCCGGGTGGCCGTCCTCGCGGGCGGCCTCGGCCGTGGCGATGACGTGGTGGAGCAGCCAGCTGCGCGCGGGCACCTCGCTGTCACCCGTGAGCACCATCACGGCCTGGTACGCGTCGGCGACCGACATGGTCGCGTTCCTGAACGCGCCGTACTTGGCGCGCTGCGCGTCCACGAACGCGGCGGTCTCGTGCTTGCGCAGCAGCTTGGCGTACAGCGGCGTGGCGTCGCGCTTGTTGCACACGAGCGACTGGATGTCGCTGCCACCATCCCAGGGCACGGGCGTGCGCGAGGCCACGACCTTTTGCGTGGCCTCGTCGATGCACAGGTAGCTGCCGTGGAAGTCCTTGAGCGCGACGCCGCCTGCGTCGAACGCGTCGGGCTCCTCGTCGCCGCCGGCGCCATGGTACGGCACGACCTGGAAGGTCTCCCAGGTCGAGTTCCACGGGCGGTCGGCCAGCACGGCGCCGCTGTCCTCGACACACAGAAACTTGCCGTGCACCGAGCGCAAAAAGATCTCGCCGTCCGCGCCCAGCAGCGTCTGCCAGAGCGCCTCCTCCTTGGCGCCCTGCGCCTGCGCCTGCGCCGAGATCGCGCCGCTCTCCGAGGCCACGAGCCGCGCGCCGTCGCGCGTCGCGAGCGCGAGCATGCAGAACCAGGTCTCGCGCTGCGGCGGCGCCGGGAAGAAGTCGCGCGCGCGGCACGAGAGCGCCATGGGCACCTTGCGGAAGCAGTCGTTCTGGTTGTAGAGAAACAGCACCTTGGCGCCGTCGATCTCGTGGAAGCCCCAGCGGCGGTACATGCCCACGAGCTTGTCGTGGCGCTTGGTGTCCTCCTCGGCCTCGAGGCAGAGCTCGCTCACGCGCAGCTCGCGCAGCGTCGAGAGGCACGCGAGGTAGAGCACGCGCGCGAGCCCGCGGCCGCGCCAGTCCGCGTGCACCGAGATGCTCTTGACGTGCGCGCGCTCGCCGTCGTTCTCGAGCGTGAAGATGAGCTTACCCACGGCGCCGCGCCGCGCCGACGTGAACAGCACCCAGCGCATCTCCTTGGCGCGCGCGTCGTGCGTGAACTCGAGCCGGAACTTGGCGGAGCCAGCGGAGGAGGAGGAGCGGGCGGAGGAGGAGGAGGAGGAGGAGGAGGAGGAGGAGGAGGGGCCAGCGGAGGAGAGCGGCGCCGCCAGCAGCACGTCCGCGAGGTCGCGCACGCGCGCGCCCAGCGGCGGAGAGGACGGCGGAGAGCACGCGGCGTCCGCCATATTCGTGGGGGTGTTGGGGGAACTGCTTGTTGGCGACGCGACGGCCAACATGTTGGGACACACGGGGGGAAAAACCTCGTTGTGGGGAGTATAAAACCTCATCGAGAGGGCAGTAAAACCTCGGCTGACTGCACCGAAGAAACGAAAGAAACGAGAATCGGGGAACGGACGACGGGGATTGGCGGAAAAACAAGTTCAAGGTCGCAAAATGGTTCTCCCAACGAACCATGGGGGCGACGCACCACCCGCAGGGCCGACCGACGTCCGAGTGGGGACTACAGTGTTCGCTCGCGATTGCGGTGCTGCTGGCGTTGCGTCCGTGTTGGATTCCCCCGACTGCTTGCGTTGGTTGGGTTTGTTGGCTTGCGTTGGATCGTGTGTTCGTTGGTTGGCCAACACCAACGACACCAACGCTGAACCTCTCGGCTCAACTCTCGGTTTTCAGCCAATGGGCCGCCAGCTGACCCAAATCTGTGACGTGTGAAATCGTCTGGAAACTAGACCATCATTCTCCAGCACCCAAATGGCTACACTATTGTAATAATGGTCACCCACGCCACCTGCCTGCTTTCCTGCAGGGCAGAAGACGGCGCGAGTGTCAGCGAGTGTCAGCAAGGGCAGATGTGTGCGTGTGTACTCATCATCTATTCTCAACCACTCGGTCCCCCTTGGTCGCGGCTCGGTAATTTGCGACTGCGAGTTGTCTAAGAATAATGCGCTGAGACTGAACACTGCGCTCAGCTTTGAAATGAAGCATTGACCTCACTGCCTTGGCCCCTGGGCGTTTGTAGTGGCGCGCAAGACGGCTCCTCCTCTGTTTGTCCACCGCTTCAACCTCTGTAGCCATGGAGCGAGCGCCAGCGACAGACGTGATCGCTCGCCTCCATGGGCTCTACCAGAAGAAACGGATCACACATCACCATGATCAACTGCCCGATGTGCGGACCAGCCCAGTGCCTCCGCCAGTGGCGGAAGCACTGGCACCACACAACCTCGATTTCGACAGGCTGCCACGCCCATTGCAGCACGCGCTGCTCTGGGAGGCTGGGTATGCGACCACGTTGGACGGACATGTCGTGAGATTCTCGACGCGATGTGGGTTCTCCACCGCCGACGCGCTCGCGTACTCGTCGCTCTCGCTGCCGACGTGTGCGATGACTCCGGCGACATCGAATCTAGACATCAAGACCGCTTGGGTTACGTTCTCTGATGCATCAGTGCTCCCATCGCTGCTGGATTCGCTTGGCGATCGAAGGACTGTGATAAGTGGAGCAGAGACATTTATCCCTTGCACCACTGTCCCCGACGAGTCGTTCTGTCCCCCGAGCCCGAGCGAATCCCTCGCGGCCTTCCTTTCGGCATACATCCACGGCCATGCGACGATTACCAGGAGTAAGGACGCTGCACATTCCAAACTGTCGGTCGTTGGAAGGCGTTTAGATGGGGCAAACCAGACGACGGGGACCGGCCTGTCATCCGACTTCACGAAGGCGCTCTACGCGCTGAGGGCCTCCGGCGCGACGCTCCCGCGGCTCGAAATCCGGGCAGGCGTACCGTCCGATGTGCTTACCCGCCTCGAAGCATTCCACCTTCCGTTCAAGAGCCTCACGGGCTTACTGCAGCGTGCGCTTCTGTGGGACTCTGGGTACGCGGTCGTCAAGTTCCCGGACGACAGCAGCTCGATGGTCGACGTGGTCCCGGTCTACGTCAAGTGCGGGCTGCGCATGGCCAACATCGCTCCAGACCGCTCGTACTTCGAGACGACGCGCTGTTCCGTGCAAGACTGCTCCATGTACAACCGGTCCGTCGGCGAGACGCTCCAGTCGCTTCGCGCCCGGGACTGCCCGATGACCACGGACGGCAAGACGGTGAGTGCCGCCGGCAGCAAGCTGCTCGCGCTCAGCCGCTGCGCTGTGCCAAACTCGGTTGACGCGCTCGATATCCCCGTGGCGGCTACCACGACGGTTTGGGCGCTCGGAAACATCAGCACGTCCAATAAGTCGGCCGTACCGCGGCTGCGCCTGCAGCAGCATCCGTCCTCGACTGCCACGACTAAGTGGTACGCTATTCACTCGGTGCCGACCGAGGTCTCACTTGGCACGTGCCCCCCGCTGCCCTCTTTCATCATTCCGTGCGTCACCGTGGACCAGGCGGACCTGCACGAAGAGTGGTGCCGCCCCGTGCACAGTGAACTCATTTCCACTTGGCTGCGGCAAGAGCAGCACCAGGAAATGGCGCTCGCGACGCTCATCCTGCTTGCCGGCGCGATCCTCGTGGCGCTCGCGCTCGATCTCTTCGCAGACCGCAAGCCGAGATTGTTCGGGACGGCGCGCGTGAGCGCGTCCTCGATCCCCTCGCTGACCAGCTCGCTTTTCGACGCCGCCGCCGCGAACGACGCGCAGCACGAAGAGGACCATCAGGACGACACCAGCGAGCGGACAGGCTGGTCCAGTGTGCGATCGGCTGAGTCGGTGCGGTCGGACAGGTGAGAAGTCCATCGTGATTTTTATATATTTACGGGGTAACAGGCAGCACGCTCCGCGTGACCGCGAAATCTTCAGCGACTTCGCTAGACGCGGCGTAGATCATCATGCCGCCGCCAGTGCTGGCAGTGCGTGCAAACGAGTTCCAGTTCGCGATCACGACGGCGCTCGGTCCGGGGCCGAACGCGCAAGAGCGATGGAGGCAGACGCCGATTGTGGCCTTGGAGAAATCACCGCCGAGCTGAGTCCGCCAGTCCGCAAAGGTCGTGTTTAGCGCGCGCTCGTAGACCGCGGCGGCCGTGTCGTTCGCGCGCGCGACGTTATACGCCATGATGTTGATCCAGTCAACGGACGGGAGCAGCTCCGTTGGGAAGCAGCGCGAGTACGACTTGTGGTCTTCGCTCGCGCAGTACACCGGATCACCCTCGTAAAAGTATGCGTCGTACGTGAGCAGCAGCGTCTTGTCTGCAGCGGAGAGCGCAGCGCGCGTCGCCTCGACCACCGCGACAGACCGCGAGGCGTTATACGCGTCGCCGACTGTCTCGTCGTCAATATCGATGCCGTCGAACCCAAACTTGGTGACCAACGCGACCGCCGACGCCGCAAACGCACTTGCGTCCGTGACGTTGGCGAGCGCGTCGTGGTTGGTCGCGCCGCCGATGCTGCCGAGCGAAGCGATGCAGTTTCTGCGAGACGAACAGCAAGACAGGGGTGAGATATGAACCCACTTAAGCTAATACAGATTCTTCGGGGTCCACTCACTTGCGCAGCGTCTGCACACAGCTGCGGATCTCCGCGTCCGTGTTCTGGAAGGTGGGCACGACGCGGCCTGTGGCGCCGTCGACGAGCGCGAAGCCGAACACGACGTGGGTCACGCCCAAGGGCACCTTGTAAAAAAAGGCAACATCCACATTCGGGCGACAACGGTCTCAGTTCTCGTCGCCAGACACATTCGCGCAACATGCATGTCAATACCTTTTCACACCCGTCGACCTCGCTCTGCCAGAACGCGACCGTGCGAGTGTGGGCGGCCGGGCGCCGCGTCACGCACTCGGAGGCGACGACATCATCGCCGCTCGCGCTGGCAGTGTCGTTGGCCGGCGGTTTGTTCGTGGCCGCGCCGTCCGTAGCAGCGTTGGGGCTGCTGCCCGAGGCCGCGTCGCGAGGGTTGTCGTTCGCCTTGCGGAGCACGAGCGCGACGGCCACGACCACGCCGACGAGGAAGAGCACTGCCGTCACAGGAAGATAGAGCTTAGGGCGATGAACCGCTGGCTATTGCTGGGCTACTAATACACGCACCGGAAAAGACCGAGAGCAGGCGCTTCCGCCACGGCGCCGCGTGCCGCCGCCGCGAGCGCGCTGACAAGTCTTCGTCCGACGCGCGGTACGCGTCCATCTCCGACGGCATCGACGTCGTGACGAAGAGAGAGGAGAGAAAGAAGGCAAATGGAGAAGTGGAGTATTGCCAAGGGCCACTTCCCCTCTCTCTCCCGCTCGTTCGCGCGCTCCCTCTGTCAAAGCCACCGCCAGGAACTCTCTCCCGCGCCGCCAGCTGCTGCGACGCGGCGGTGCGCTCTCTGCGTTATGTGAGACCTTTGGGTTTACAGTAATTGGATAGACACCACGTGGATTTCATTCAGTAGGTACACATCTTATGCGACGCCCACTCGTTCGTGGTCAAAGCGCTCCTCGTCGTCATCATCTACGTCGACGTCGTCGCGGCCCAGGTCGTACGCTGCCGGCAGCAGCGACGCTGTCATCTCCTGCGGGGCCTGCATGCCGCGCCCGCGCCACTGGACACCGCCGTCGCCGACAGCAGCCGCAGTTGCCGCCGTCCCGGCCGTAGCGGCGGCCTCTTTCCGCGCGGCCTGCTCGCTGCGGCGCCGCATCTTGTCGCGGGCCTTGCGCAGCAGCTGCTCGCCCTTGGCGACCTGCGCCTCGTGCTCCGCGTCGCCTGGCAGGAGCTGCTCGTACTGCTCCATACCCACGAGCTGCTTCATCACGCGCGCGTACACGTTGGTCAGCGTGCACGCCACGAGCGCGACCATCAGCGTGGGCGCGAGCACCGAGAAGTCGCGACCCAGCACGCGGACGACGCGCATGCTGTGCCAGAGCCGGTGGAACGCCGTGGCGTCGGTCAGCGCCGGCGCGTCAAGCATCAGCACAAAGTTGTAGCTGAGCGCGAACTGGAGGCGGCACTGGTAAATCGCCGTCTTGAGCAGCGAAAGCTCACTCGAGTTGCCGTGGCCGCGCAGCGCGAAGCGCCCGAACGACCGCAGCTTGAACAGCGACGCGTACGCGCACACGACCATGTACAGCAGTAGCGCGAACGCCGCGATCTCGAGTCCACCCGCGCCCGCGAGAGACAGCAAGTGGACCAGCGAGAGCGACGCGATGCCCCAGCCCATCGTGACCTCGCCCCAGAGTACGCACAGTGACGCGAACGCCGCCACTAGCGCGCCGAGCGCCCACAGCGTCGGCAGCGCCAGGCGCTGCGCCTCCGACGCGGCTGCCGTGGTCAGTGAGCCCAGCTGTGCAAGCAGATTCGTCGTAGAGTAGATGCCCACGGGCGGCAGGGCCGTGTGACGCGAGGGCGGGAGCTGGCGCTGCACGGCGTCGGCGCGCAGACACAGGTCGATCCATGCCTGCTCGGTGCCGCGCAGGTCGGCCTGTGCCGCCTTGACACGCCGGTGGAGCTCGACCACAGCACCGTACGATGGCGGAGCCGACGGCATGTTGAGCGTCGAGGTTGAGAGCATGGGGCTCGCGGTCGCGGTCTTGTGGCGGTACGCAGAACTTGTTGGCTGGGATGGCCGCCCGTCAGTGTCCACCAGCGCGAGCACCGTGAGCAGCCCGGCCTTGACGTCCTGCATGTCGCTTGTGAGGATGATGGACGCGCCCTCGGCCTGCAGCAGGCGGTCGTACGCGACGCGCACGTCGCGCAGCACGTCCTGGTACAGGAAGATGGCCTCCATGCGCTCGTGATGGACCTGCGTGGCGCGGAAATGGAGCGCGCGCAGCCGCGTCTCCGGGTCACGCTGCGTCCAGAGCGTGCGCGGAATGTCGGCGAGCCCGTACCCAAGCAGCGCGATCAGCCACACGAGCCCGTACGTGTTAGCGCTGGCCATCGCGAGCCCGACGAGCCCGAGCGCCGTGAAGTGACCCACGAACACGAGGTACACCACGGCGGCCACGACGACCGCGACGACGATCGTCCAGTGGAGCACGAGCCGATGCAACGCACCGAGCAGGCGGCGGCCAACACGGAACTCGCCGTGCTGTGAAAACTCGACCAGCAGCGGTAGCAACAGCCAGCTGAGCAGAAACGTGAGCCAGTAGAGCGCCTGCCACGCGGCGAGGAAGCCAGGCAGGTCCGACGTGCGCTCGAGATCTTCGTCTTCGTCGTCCTCGTCGTTCACGAGCCACTGGCCGTGGCGCGCCATGTCGATGGGCAGCAGCACCAGCCCCGCGAAGCCGAGCGTCCAGCTCAGGAACACGGCCGCGAGGCCGACAGTCGACACGTGCGCGTCGCGGTAGCGCGCGAGCAGCCACCACGTGAAGCCCAGCAGCCCACAGGCCTCGAGCAGCAGCGACAGCACGGCCATGGCGCCCGAAGGGTCGATCTGGACGAATGACGGACCTGCCAGGTTCCACGCCACAGTCTCCGATGGGGATGGAGGAGGAAGATCTTCTCTCCATTACCGGCACGACGCTTGGGAGATTGGTCCAGAGACCGCCTCGTGATTGGTGGAAAATGAAAATATCGAAGGATCCTTTCGAAATTCGAACAATTAGGAATGTGTATCTACTTCTTCTGGTGGTTCACGAAGCGAAGCGCGAGCAGCGCGAGCACGCGCAGCACAACCACCGACGCCGCGAGGCCGGCGAGATAGACGCCCATGTCACCGTGGCGCACGTGGAAGACCTTGTCGAGGTACTGCTGCACGGTCATGGGTGTGTGGTTGGGCACGTTCGGGATGACCTGGCAGCCGATCTGGCCAGCTTGCGAGCAATCGCCGAAAGAGGAACGCGGCCAGCAGCATGAACGTGTAGCGCGGCGGCGTGATGTCGACGAGCTACTTGTAGCCACCGGGCACGGCCGAGGCCGGCGGCGCGAAGCCCATGAAGAGCACGAAGATCGAGCTAAAGAGCACGCCCACGAGCGTCGCGACCTCCATGCTGGGCAGCGCGAACGCCAGAAGCTGCCCGACGTACACGAGCACGAGCACGTGGAGCGATGTGAACAGCCAGAAGACCAGCAAACTCCCGAGGCCCGTGAAGCCCGCCATCGGGAAGAAGATGATCGAGTAAAGCAGCGTCGACGCGAGCACGAACGGCACCTCGGCGACGCTGAACGCGACAAAGCACCAGAGGGCGCTGTAGGTCTGCGACGCGCGCTCGCGGTAGAAGGCCGCCCGAGCCTCGGACGCCACCGGGATCATCGAGTTCTGCGCCGCGATGCCCAAGAAGCCCGTGGTCATGAACACCATGCCCATGCCGCCGTTGATACCCTGGTACGAATCGAACGTCGAGTCGAAGAACACCGCGCCGAACAGCACGCCGAGGAAGATGCTCACGGCCATGCGCGTCCAGTTGTACGCCGGCGTGCGCCAGTACATGCGGAAGAAGCGCTGCAGCAGGAGTCGCGCCTGCGTGGTCTCCGAGGCTGCGCGCTTGGTCTCGAACGCCAGCGCCGACGAGTCTTGCGCCGGAAGTGCGACTCCTTCGCGGTGCAAGCCCCGCGCGAGCGCCTCTCGCTGCGGACTCGCCTCGAAGGCCGCCACAAAGTCGGTCGGCGCTGCCGCCGTAGACGCCTCGGTAGTGCTCGTGGTGGTATCGACGCCGGCACCGATCACGTCAAGCATCCACGTCGCCGGGTTGTACCCTTCTTCGATCCGGGGCACACCGGGCTGCGCCTCGAAGTAGTCGATGAGGCTGCGCCCGTGGTCGCCCAGGTCGCCAAAGTACGCGGTCTCGCCGCCGCGCTTGAGCAGCAGCAGGCTGTCGAAGAGCATGAAGACGTCCGTGGACGGCTGGTGGATCGTGCAGAGCACGGTGCGGCCCGTGTCGGCGACCTTGCGCACGCCGTCCATGATGGCCTTGGCCGCGCGCGCGTCCAGCCCGCTCGTGGGCTCGTCCAGGAACAGCACGCTGGGCTGCGCCGCGAGCTCGACGCCGATCGTGAGTCGCTTGAGCTGCTCGACCGAGCAGCCGCGCACGACGCAGTCAGCGATCACGTCGAGACCGAGCAGCTCGAGGCACTCGTCGACCGCGTCCAGCGTGGCCTCGTGGGTCACATCCGCACCTTGGCGCAGCACCGCGCTGAACAGCAGCGCCTCGCGCACGGTCGCCGTCTCCACGTGGACGTCCGCCTGCTCGCAGTAGCCCGTCGAGCGCCGCACGGCAAGGTCCGTGGCCTCGTGGCCGTTGAGCAGGATCCGGCCACGCACCTGCCCGCCGGTCTTGCGGTGCGCGATCACGTCCATGAGCGTGGTCTTGCCGGCGCCGGAGGCGCCCATGAGCGCCGTCATCTTGCCCGGCAGCGCGAAGCCCGAGACGCCGCGGAGCAGGTCCACGGTCTCACCTTTCTTGCCAGGGACGGGCACGCTGTACCATAGGTCCTCGAACGCGACGGTCACAGGCTCGACGCTGTGCGCGCGGCGGCTCACGCGCACAGCCACCGCGGCGTCCAGCGCAGTGGCCTTGGCGGCTGCCGACTTGGGCGTTGCCAGCACCGCGTAGCCGCCACCGGCAGCCGTGGTCGTGGCCTCCGCGTCTTCGCGGTTCGTCTCAGCGCCTTCGTCCGCGAGGGGCAGCGCGACGTGCTCCGGCGCCTCGAAGCGCTTGTGCTCGAGCACGCGGCACGCGAGCGCCATGCAGACCACGTACACCACCAGCGTGTAGGCGACGCCGTACGCGATCCAGGCGCGGTCGGGCTGGATGTCGAAGTAGTCCAGGTAGAACTCGCCCATGGAGCGGCCGTGTGCCTTGCGGTAGTCGACGCCCTCGAAGACATCGACGTCGTACCGCGCGCTGCGGTACTGCGAGACGGCGATGGCGCGCACAGCCCAGGAGATTGGGTCGAGCCAGTAGAGCCAGATGAAGTAGTCTGGGATCTGCCGGCGCGGCAGCACGAAGCCCGAGAAGAGGATGTAGACGAGCAGCGCGCTGAGCGCGAGCGGCTTGGCCACGTGCACCTCGGGCGTGTAGCACGTGATGAGGAAGAAAAAGGCCGTGAACGCGAGCGTCGTGAGGAACATGAGCAGCTCGAAGAGCGCGAACGCGCCCAGCGTCGGCACGAAGCCGCACATCCAGTAGACGATCGAGCCGAACGCGAGCGTCTCCACGAGCGTCAGCGGCACCTGGCTCGCCGACATGGACAGCACGTAGGCCGAGGTGCGGTAGAAGTTGGCGCGGCGCTGCTAGTAGAACACCGCTCGTGCCTCGAAGTACACCGGCAGCATCGCCGTCTGGCCCAGCGCGAGGTAGAGCACGGCGAAGAAGATGATGCCCATGGCCACCTGGATGTCGTGGAAGTCGAACTGGTTGAACGTCGAGCCGTAGAGCAGTGCCATGACCACGACGAGCGCGAGCTTGCCTCGCAGGAACGCGCGGTTGCGCACGGTCACGAGCCACTGGCGCGCCATGAGCGCACGTGTGCTGGCCCAGAACGGCTGGTGGAACTCGGACGTCGCCTCGACGTGGCGCGACGCCACGCGGACCACGTGCTCGTCCAGCGGCGCGTCCAGCAGGCGTCGCATCTCCTCGTGGACGCGCGAGCGCTCGAAGCAAGCGGCGAACTCGGCCGCGCGGCGCGGCGCCGGGCGCTCCTGGGTATCATACTGGCGTTGCTGGTCCGTGCCGAGGTCCACGAGGAAGTCGGTGAGGTCGCGACGCGGCGGGCATACGAGCCCGAGCTCTGCAAAGTAGGGCGCTGCCTCTGCGGGCGGTCCGAAGTACGCCACGTGGCCCTCGTGGAGCAGCAGCACGTTGTCGAAGAGTGCGACGACCTCGGGCGCCGGCTGCAGCAGCGAGACCACGACGGTCTTGCGCAGCGCCGTGGCCTGGCTGCGCTGCGTCTTGAGGATGTCAAAGGTCGCCGCACTGTCGAGTCCCGTGGAAATCTCGTCCAGCAGCGTCACGAGCTGGGCGCCGAACGCCATCTCGCCCGTGGTCACGCGCTTCTTCTCGCCGCCTGACACGCCGCGCAGCATGGCGCTGCCCACGACCGTGTCCTGGCAGTGCTGCAGCCCGAGTTGCTGCACCACGAGCGCCGGAAGGTGCGTGTCCATGGCACTTGCTGCGGCGCGCGCGCGCGCATTCTGCTCGGGCGTGCCGTGCGCCAAGTGCGCGTCGGCGTCGCGCGCCACGGCCACGCTACTGCCGCAGCACGCGTGTGCGAACGCGAGCGTCTCGCGGACGGTGAGCGTCGGGAAGTGGCGGTCGTGCTGCGTCACGTAGCCTACGAGCTGCGGCAGCGCGCGGTCCGCAAGTGGCGCGCCGTTGTAAGTCACCTCGCCCTCGCGCGTGATGTTGGCGGCCATGGGGAAGCGCCCGCTGAGCACCTGGAGCAGCGCCGACTTGCCCGACCTGGGCTGCCCCAGCACGAGCGTGAGCGTGCCCGGGCGGAACACGGCCGAGACGTTGGTCAGGATCGGCTTGCGCACGACGCGGGTGGCGCCGCCCGGCAGGAGCTGCTTGACGTGGCTCCAGACGGTCGTCGGCGCGGCGTGGTCGCCGTTCGCGTTGGCGGCGGGGACCGTGAAGTCGGCCGCGAGCGAGAGCCCGCGCAGGCGCACCTCCATCTGCGGCAGCTCGTGGCCCAGCGGGGCCTCGAGCGCGTCGGCAACGTGCGTGTGGAGCGCGTGCGAGCCGTTGGCCAGCAGGCCCTCGGCCGAGTCGTGGTGCTGGACCATCTCGCGTTGGTTGGGAGGGTGGCGGCGACGCAGCGGATTCGGAAATGATCGGATCCAATAACGGAGACCGTCGCCGGCCGCGCCACACCCTGGACTAGCCCAGAGCCCCAGAGCGGTGCGCCGGGGCTCTTGGGCCCCATGAGCCCCCAGATTGAGGGGGCTCGTGGTGGTTGCTCGTCGCCGGTGGATTTCGGATCCCACGGGGCACCAACTCGGGGGTCGCGCATCCACCGAGGGAGGGAAAGCTCGCTGGCGTGCGTGGCAGCGCCATTGGTAGTGCCAACAGGCGGGCGGGCGATCGCTGGATGAGACCGCCGACGCGGGAGCCGGGGTGCGGTCCACAAATGAGTTGCCGCGGGACAACTTATGACGCTGATCTTTTCGTTCCAATGGGATCATGCCGTTAAAGAGAGGCAGTGAGATGGTGTACTCAATTGGTAAGGGTCCCTCAATGTCATTATACCCAGGTATGAGTTATTGCGGATTGACTTTGACGGTGATCGCCGCACCCCGTCGTTGTGATCCTGTCGCGACGTACCACTGTATCGTCGTGGCGAATCAGTCAGGCCAGGCAGCGCAGAATGCGCTGCGCAGGCACGAGCCGCCATCCATGACCGTCTATGGGAGACGCACGTCGGCGTTCATCGGGGACGGTCAGGCCAGGGGGCAGTGCGGGGGGCATCGGGCTGCTGTCCAACAGGCGCCATCACTGTGGAAGTCGTGGCTGGGACGTACTGTACCTGCGCAACCATGGTGCTGGGCGTCGATGCCCCCCCCATCTCAAAGCGTATAAATCACATTGCAGACCGGCAGGGCGGAGCGTGGGACGCCGCGTCGCCTGTGGGCCACAGACTGTGCGGCCTGTGGGCGCGTCGACAGCTCGGGGTGATATTTTCCAGACGCCCCGTTTGCTGCGTTGCACAGCGGGGCGGCCGCCGGGGCTACGCCACGTGGTGCATCCAATTAACAGAGCGCTGCACCGGGGCCACGCGATGAAACTGCCCTGGCGATCGCAATCCGTTGGCAGCATGGGACTGGCAACCGCGTACTGGGTACCCACCACTGGATACAGTTTGAGTGCTTACACTCGCCTGACTTCTGGTTACAGGACTGGATGCTGGATACCGGATAGGTCGCCGCCGTCCGCTGCAGCATCCCGAGCCGCTCGAGGCGGTCGCCGCTGGTAGTGCCAAGACGTGAGCAGCACTCTGGCGATTCCTGCGACGTGTGGTAGAGGACCGGCATAAAACCGGTTTTGGGATGGCTTGAAGTCCCATCGCAACTCGGAATTTCCACCAATCCCAGGTGGATCCTATCTTTGCGCCCGACCCTACCCCTTTTTCCATCCCGTCTGGTCCCGAGGGCGGATCCGCCCTACATTTTATTTTTCCTGCGCCCCCGACGGTTATATTTCGCTGCTGTTCACTTGCTTCATCAGCTGACCGCGTCGTCGGCTCTTGCTGTTCTCGTTGGGCCGACCAGTCCAATTCGACCAACTAACCGCCATGGCGCCATCGTCGTCGCCGCCGTCGCTGCTGGCGCTGCGCCGCCTCGCGCTGCGGCTCGCGGCGCTGCCGCTGCCGCTGGAGCCGGCGCTCGTCCATCCGTGGGGCGTGCTCGCGTCGCTGCTGCGCGCGCCGTCGCGCGGGCTCGACCGCCTCACGGCCGCGCACCACCGCTACCTGGACCGCGTGACGGCGCGCGTGACGCAGAACCCCGTGCTCTTCCCCAACGGCTTCTTCTGCGACGGCTGGGGGGACCTCTCCACGCCCAAGCGGCTCCGCGAGGTGCTCCAGAGCCGCCGCATGCGCGAGGTCCACGCGCTGCGCGAGCGCGACATCGCCTGGGCCGCGCCGCGCGCGTTCGCGTCCGCGCGAGTGCGCGTCCAGGAGGGCCGCTTCAAGAGCACGCTGCCCAACGCGCGCGAGTTCCTGCCCGAGGCCAGCCTCGACGCGTTCTGCGAGCTCGTCACGCCGCTCGAGTGGCACGCGCCCGGCGCCGCCGAGGTGGCCGACAAGACGCTCGTCGGTGCGTACGTAGGACACAGCGTGGACTACGGATCTGCGGTCCTGATAGAGCTCTTTGTATTGTGTTAGTGTTGTTGCCGGGCACGGGCGAGCACGGCTTTCTGCACCGGCGCACGTCCATCGGCGTGCCGCTGGCCAAGCGCGGCGTCGCGACGCTGGTACGTGGAGAGTGCACCCAGGGCACCCGTCTACCTAGGCGACCACTAACGACGCTCATTGTGTAGATCCTAGAAGGCCCGTTCTACGGACGGCGGCGGCCGCACGACCAGAAAGGCTCGAAGCTACGGCGGTGCGTACGACGGTCCGACCTCGTGATGTACCGATCTTGTGCTGACTCTGTCTTGATGATAATTTACACAGGGTCTCGGACTTGCCGATTCTCGGGCAGGCGACGATCGAAGAGGCCAAGTCGCTGCTCGCGTACTTCCAGGAGCAACACGGGTACGAGCATGTCGTGGTCGCCGGCAGCAGCATGGGTGGGCTCCACGCTGCCATGGTCGCGTCCGTGTTCCCGGGCGACGTTGGCGCTACGGCGTGGCTCGCGCCGCCGTCGGCGATCCCGGTATTCACCGAGGGGCTGCTAGCTGGGTCGTGCAATTGGACGTCGCTCTACAAGCAGCATGAGCTCCAGCTGCTCGACAACATGCTCCAGGGCCAGGCCGTGACGACCGCGACACCCCACGAGGCCTCGTTCCACGACGAGGACCCGGTGCAGCAGGCCAAGAAGCGCATGCGCATGTTCCTGTCGATCACCGACATTGACAACTTTGAGCCGCCGCGGCGGTCGGACGCGGTGATGTTTGTTGTCGGCACCGAGGACGAGTACATCGGCTTTACAAGCGCCGAGTGGACGCGGCTGGCGGCCAAATGGCGCCCGGCGCAGTTCCGGTATGTCAAGACGGGCCACGTGAGCGGCATTCTGCTGGAGAGCAAGGCCTTTGAAGAGACGATCATGGACGTAGTGCAGACGCTACGTCGGCGGCCGGCCATGGGTCGCGCTGACCTAGCAGATCAAGAACAATCTATCTAGCGGATGAGTCGATCACCGAGGCTAAAGAATCACATCCAGCACTTCCGCCGCAACGACTTGACTGTATTTGTTTCATATTAGCCTTCCTCCTCAAGCCTCTCCTGCGCTCCGACACCGGCGAAGTCCAGCTCCGGAACCATCGTGTGTGTGTCGGACTGCTTGCAAGAATCAGGGTTCGGCTTCGCACGCGGTGGCGGTGCCGCCGTGTGTGCATCGCGCAGCCCGCACACCTAACGTTATGCTGGATTCACTCACGCTGCTCGCTGCGAGGAGGTGCTCCACTGACGCAAACTGCTGCTGCGAATCGATCGAGCAGAAATCCGGAGGCACCCTGCAGCTCGCCGACGTCATCTCACCCCTTCGCTTCAGACATTTTGAGATCAAGCGTTAGTATGCCAGCCAGCCGTGCAGAGTTGGAGGATTGCACGTTTTCGACGGCGGAGAGCGCGTTGGTGGTAGCACTCCGCCCATCGGACGAAGATGACGATTGGCCACCTCAACATGTCCAGCATCCCGCGTTCCCCTTTGGTGGTGTGAGAACCGATGCCTTGTATGACACAGTGACAACGAGCAGCTTGGAGGTCGCTGAAGAATCGCCGAGCGGCAAGAACGCGGACGCGGACGCAGCTGAAGCTTGCCTGCACCATCGAGGTCGTCACAGCACTCAGTTTGACCGCCTCAGCGATGACAAGTTTGCCCAGTTTCGCACAGATTTCAGACCGACAGTCCATGTAGTAGATCCCTGTACCTAGCAGAAGAAAACATATCAGCCGCGCATGACCACCATGCATGCGCACAGCACGAGCGACATTCCGGTGAATGCACACCATGCCGCCTGATGACTATCAGACAGAAGATGAGGCAGGACAACGGAGAGGTCGTGCGATCGTCAAACCTGCCAGCCAGCGAACGGTGGGTTCCGGCCGGACCACTAACAGACACACTCGGCGGGTGCTGGTCGACTCGCCTGCCGTTTCGAGCCATCGTTCGTACGTACTGCTCGGCGCGGTCTCCGCGTCGGTCGTCACCGGCGCAAGATGCCACCGCATATCGTGTCATGGCATGACATGGCTCGCAACGCCGACGCCGCTGCTAGATTCCACTTTATAGCGACGATAAAACTGTTCCTTATCAAAATTCTCTTTCTTTCCGTTCGCGTCGCCCACGGCAGTGGGTAGTGGTTGGATTTGCTTGGGGCGTGCAAGTTGTTGGAATCGTTGGGACCTTCTGCTTCTCTCCAGAAACTGAGAAGATGAAGCTCTAAGGTGCCTTTGATACTCAGGAAATCTTTGTCGTTGGTTCTCTCTCTCTCTGGATCTCTTCGTCGCAGGATCTGCGTCCAACTTGTCCTCACCAATGGCGTCGGTCGCTGCGCGTCTTCGGTAGAATCGGTATGGGACCGAAGAGACGCATGGCTGTCTCCCGCTCGTTCTCCAGTTGTCGCCGAACGTCGGGATACCACTCGCGCAGAACGTCCAGCAGCGTTTCCATAGCCCCGACGTCCACCACGCTTCCAAGCTTCCGAAGCGCGTCGATCTTGATTCGTGACGACTGCTTTCTATCGTAGATAGCCCTCATGATCACAATATTGTTGCTGCGTGCAGCAGCGATGAGTGCCTGGTAGAGCTGCATTGTGGTCATCTCAGTTTGAATGCATGTGAGCGAATACTGGACGCCTGGCAATGAACCAGCTTCAGCTGTGACCTCCAGAAGGTGCTGGTGTTGTTCTGTTCTCTCCATAGCATTCACGCCCTCATGGAATAACTCATGCTGGAAAGCGTTGTGGGCTTGATCGTCATCGTGATCGACGAAATGACGGCCGTGGCCTGCTTGGCCACTTGCCTGTTCGCACCGAGAACCAGGCACACCGGCGACAACATCTCGACGGGAGCTTACCCATCGTTGCACAGCCCACTGTTTGCGAACAAAGGCAACCGCATCAATAGTCATCATGATGAAGCTGACAAGTACTCCTCGCTCGCTTAGATATGTCAGCACGTTCAAGTTGCCTGTTCGTGCCGCGTGCACTGCGGCGAAGGGCGTCTTAAGGGCGCCTTCAATACAGCGTCTCGTACATCGAAGCGGCACGTTAAGCATGTCGTCTTTGTTGCCAACTCTCGCGCTGTCCTTGTCATCGTCGACTACATCATTTTCGTCTCCTTCATCGCTTCCTTCCCCACAAGCCAGTAGTCGTACGACCCCATTACGTTGCGCGATGAATCGTTCATACTCGTACTCGCCTGGTTTCAGCGGCGCACAGCTCTCGAGGAGGAAAGCAACGAGGTTCAGCTGGGCTTGCTGCGGAAAACACTCGAGAATCACTCGCTCGACTTCCAAACCATCACACAGTGACACTTCTCCTGCTGAATCGCGTAATCCTTCTCGTATCCTGCGCTTGTGGAACGCTTGCATCACAGTCATTGCTATGAGGTCGATCTCAACACCCTGAATCACTGACTTGACGCGGTCACGCATAAAGCTGGTTTGCCGCTCGAGCGCACACGCGAACAAGCGATCTAAGCATCCTGAGTCAAAGCAGCTTTCGTGGATGAGCCACAAAACGAAAGCCCTATCCTCACTGGCCATTACTGCCTGTAAAACTCTGTCCTGTTGGTCAAGTTCACGTGATTCCCATCGGTGCAACAGTAACTCGACATTGTCACGGCGCGCAAGTGGGGTCGCGGCAAGAAGACCGCCAAAGAGAACGCCGTCGCTCAGCGGGATCGACGACAACAGAGTGATGAGCGTGGATGGAGTCGTTTTCTCACATATCAACTTGAAGTTGTTCGCAACGCAGTCCGTCGTCAAAGCGCTCGTTGGGTCAATCACGGACTGCATGTAGAGAACTGTTTCTGCCGCCGTTGGCACATTCAAACACAAGACTTGAAGGAGGCGACCACTTGAGACGGCTTCTTCAGTGTAGAGCCATCGCATAATCCGACCCTGGCCGTGCTTGGTGGCTTCGCACATGGCGAGGTTACGATCATATCCCCAGTCCAGCTGGTAGAGTAACTCCACGATGTTTAGATGTCCGGCGCTAACGGCACTCACGAGCAAACCAAGAGGGCAACTCTGGCTCATTCGATTCTTGTGGCAGGCACGGAGAACTTCGCCGAAGCGTGCAGCCTCATTCCAAACGATGCTTGACATGGTCTGCGCGCTCTCGGGACAGTTCGAGTGAAGCCACGAGACAACTTTCGCCCACCCACATCGCACGGCCATCGCCATCGTATCAGGTCGACACCTCGACACTTGATTCCATCCACAAACTGACTGTGGATCCAGCGCACCATCTCCAAGCGACCTTCACACGCTGCCAAATGGAGCAAAAGTGGCAGATCTGATGCACGTGCCGTGCACACGAAACAAGCAGCCTGGAAGTTGTGCAAGTTGCCGTAGATGATGGCTAGTCGCACTGCTTGGAGCCGAGACGGACGTTGGTTTCCGCTTTTGAGTGCTTCGAGTAGCGGCGCAACCAACTCGTGTGGGTCGATAATAAAGGCGCCGATAACAGACATCAACGCGCGCACCGTAAACACTCGCACCGCCGCGCCTCCAGTCGCTGGAGTTACCTCCGAGGGCAGCCCCATCGTGTCGGTCGAGGAAACCGATGAGTCACGCTTATTCAGGGTCAGTCGGTCGCTATTCGGGGTGTCGGTCTGCGTCTGTAGTCGCGCCAACCTTGTACTGTCACCATCAGAACGTGCCGTGTCTCGCTTGCTCCCGTTTATGTCGCGTATGGGGAAATCATTCATCACTGGCGTCGGTGTCCTCGAGGTCGTTGCCGTCGCCGCCGCTAATGGGGCGTTCAAGAGTAGCCGGGAGCGAATATACGCCAGTAGTTCTTCGTCACGCTTCCCATCCAGTTCGTGGAGCGCGCTACGGGTGCCTGCCACCAGCGCCTCAAAGATGGCGGCCACCGATAGTCGTGTGGAGATGCGCACCGTGTTCTTGATCTTCATGTCGAGCGTCAAAGAATTCAACCCCCACAGCCACTCGACCGTCGAGCGATGGCCGTTCACGCACGCGACGTGCATGAGTCGGGCAACGTCCACTTGCACGCCGAGCGATTGGAGGTCCTGTTGGAGCAGCGCGTGGAGTAGCTTGACGTCACCCAGCGCCGCGGCCGTGACGAAGACCTCGGCCAGCGCGTCGTGCGGGGCGAGCGCCGCGGGTGCAGGGCCACCCGTCGTTTCGCGCAAACTCGTCGTGTACACTCGCAGCGCACAGTCGACGTCGCTGGGGTTCCTGGACGCGTGGAACAGCGCGGCGATGTCGTGGACGACAAAGCGCGCGTCGCGGGTGACGTGGGTGTACGGCCCGTGCGGGCGCCACCCGAGCATCACTGCGCGCCGCGGCAGCACGCCGGGGACGTGGCTAACGCGCTCGAGCGAGTGCCTGAGAAGCGCCGTCGGGTTGCCGCGCGGTCCCGCGGGGGCGCGTGCCGCCATGGCCGAGGGGAACGCGGAGATTGCCGAGTGGGGAAATCCAACGACTCCATGGGAAGGGAAATCCGTCTTGCCGCCACCCCGCCCTTCAACCAACAGCGCGGGAGTGATGGTCTATGCAGGTCGCAGATATATAGGATGTTTGTAGGAAGCATTCAGCCAATCATAACAGATGTAGGTCCAGCAAGTTGGATGGGCTGTCGAGAAATCCGCCATCGGGGTGGGAAACGCAACCAAGCGAAGAACAAGAAGAATCCGGACGATGGCGACCGCCTCCTCTGCGTACACGGCGCTGGTCGTGGGCTCCACGGGCGCCGTGGGCCGCGACCTCGTGGCCGAGCTCGTCGCGTCGGCCAAGTGCGCCAAGGTCATCGCGCTCGCGCGCCGCGAGATCCCACAGGACCAGTGGGGTGCGTCGTTCCCGGCGATGGACGCCGCGGCCGCGCAGGGCAAGCTCGAGGTGCGCGCGATCGACTTTGAGACGCTGGGCGAGAGCGACATCAAGAAGGAGGACAAGATTGACGCGGCGTTCTGCTGCCTCGGCACGACCCGCAAAGGTGCGCTCGACGCGTGGGGCGGCCGGTGAGGACGGCACAGTTAAAAACTCAGTTGTTTGTTTTGTGTTTGCCGCCATCTACAGACGCGGGCTCGGCGGAGGCCTTCCGCAAAGGCAAGCGAAGCTATCTTTAACCTGTATCTACGACACTGCTGTGATAATCTGACGTGGGCTTCTTCCTCATGTTCTCCGTAGTGGACCTCCACTACACGACCCGATTCGGCGAGCTGTGCAAGACGGCCGGCGCGCCGTACTTTGGCCTGCTCACCTCCACGGTGCGGATCTGGCTTGAAATAGCCATACAGTAATAAGTTGTGATGCTCACAAGCACTGTGCATGATAGGGTGCGAACAAGAACTCGTGGTTTCTGTACCCGCAGACCAAGGGCGAGGCGGAGGCCAACATCAAGGCGCTAGGCTTTACGCGCACGGGCATTTTCCGCCCGGGACTGCTCAACCGCCAGGAGCTGGCGCGCACGGTCGAGAAGATCGGGCTGTACATCGTACCGTCGGTACGTTCACTGTGGTTCGCATGTGGGCGGAATGAGGGTTGACAAATGAGCTCTATAGATCACGACGCGGGCTGTGGCCAAGGGCATGGTCGCGGATTACGAGACAAGCGCGAGCGACAAGGAATGGAGCAACGGCGACCTTAAGAAGTTTGAGTAAGTGAGCGCTGGGCATCAACACGACGGATACTACGCTCGGCCAGCGCACCTGTGTTGTATTGGTACATGAATGACACTGCTCGTGCTTGTGGAATGCTTGTGTTTCGCCGACTGGTGCATGTTGCTTGTGCACGGCCAATTATCTTATGTGCTCTGCGTGACGAAACGTTGTGAAGGGATACTGAAATGTACTCAAGAGAAGGAAGGCAAGAGATAGTGAGCAAGCATTCAACAGTGGTAGTTCTGCACAAGGTGTATCTGTCGAGTGCCGATACTGACTGTTTCCCGTAGTGGCATTTACCAAGAGATTGGATCAGAGCAAGGATCTGACAAGTGGAGCACGTGCTTCTTACCGCTGGGTGTAGTATGAGAATGGATTGACCTATTTTGGTGCGTGCGCCATACAGCAGACCGAACCTGTGTGGCGTTGTGGGAAGCCACTACGAAGAGCGACAGCTATGGCCCCAAGGCACTCATCTGCACGCGCGACTGATGCAGCCCACGCTGCAGACTCAGCTTGCAGCTCCATCGAGTTGTCTCCGAATACGGTCTCCCATGAAGTGTACGCCCGACGTCATGTTTCATAGTTGTTGATCTGCGAACGCACGCTGATTTTGTCTTGCAGTGAGTGTGACGATGTTGAGGTAGATGCTCATCCACCATCACAAGTGTCAGCGCACTCGCCAGACAACGAGCACCTAACGAGTGAGTCTGCACTGCCGAAGCTCTCATACAAGGATATGCAGTCGGTGGCAGCGCCTGAGCACGTACGTCTACGGAGACTACGCTTTTTTGCGAGCTCTCATCAAACACCTCTTGCTCCGCAGCTCGACACGCTTGAAGTCTCCAGTGTGCTACCCGTTGTTGGTGTTCCCCCGATAAGCAAGAAACTGAAAGGCGAGGCAGCACGAGATGATGCGACGTCGCAGCTCGAGTCCAAGTACGCTCTGTACGGCTTCGCAATTCATCATTTCCAGCTGGCCCCGCCCCGATCACGGTTCTCCTCGCTGTTGAGCCGTTCGAAACCGTTCGACTTGGAGACACGCCTGCGGTGGGAGAAGGAGCTACACACGTCGCCGCTCACCAGCAAGCTTACCGGTGAGCAAATCCAGATTGGGCTGCAGGCATTTCGGAACATTTCTGGCTTCATGGGCAATCGCGCGAGTGGCAAAGGCCAGGTCGACCATTGCTTCAAGCTGCTGCGCAACGCCATGCCCCGAGCACCTGCAATCAAAGACGAGATCTTTTGCCAGCTCTGCAAACAGCTCACGGGGAACCCGGACGCCGCGGCTGCACGTAACGGCTGGCTGCTGTTATCGGCGTGTCTCGTCACCTTCCCGCCCTCGTCGACGTTGGCACCGTTTCTCGAGCTTTTTTTTGCGGACCACGTCGGCTGCACTGATCACAAGGCCGCCCAATTTGCTGCTGCGTGCCTCGCGTCACTCCACGAATGGACGACCAAAGGCAAAAGCGAGCGCAAAGAAATTCCGAGCATCGTCGAGATCGAGTCGCTTCGCGATCATACGAAGGTGGGCGTGCGTGTGTGGTTCGTCGACTGCTCGCCGCTTTCGTTTGGTGTGACTTCGTGGACGACATGTGCCGAGCTCGCAGAGACCGTGGCGCAGCAACTCGGGCTCGTCAAGAAGCAGGCCTTCTCACTGTTCGAGATCTCACCTGCGGGCGAAGAACGCCGCGCTGATCCCAACGAGCGTGTGGTCGACTTGCTCGCGCTGTGGGAGCGACTTGGTGTCGAGAAACAGCCAAAGAAGATGAAGAATACGAACAAGTTGTGGAAATCCAAACGTGGTGGAGACGCCGAACAAGTTCAGCCCGGGCAACCCGCGCCACCAACGCACCACCACTTACTGTACAAAGTCTTCTTGCATGTGCCACTGGACGACGACATGGTCGAGGACCTCGAATTGGTTTACAAGCAGGCTGTCCACGACATTGTGAGAGGTGTTGTCGTGAGTCCGCTCCACGAATGCATCCAACTGGCGGCGTATCAGCTCTACGTAACCCACGGCCCATACTCGTGCACGGGTAGCGTCGACGTACATCGTGAGCTTCCCACGTGCTTGCCGACCCATCTTGTGAGCGCTTCGAATCGATCAGAAATCGCTGGACGTGTACAGCAGGCGTACGAAGCGCTTTCAAGTTCCGAAAGCGAAGGTGCAGCCGACCAGATCTCGGCCCAGCAGATTCGACTCGCATACCTCAAAGTGTGTGGCACGCTGCGCTTGTACGGGTCCACATTCTTCGCGGTCCACAACACGCGTGATCGCACGATGCCGCCTGACTTGGTGCTCGCTGTCAACCACAAGGGTGTTGCGCTCGTCAGCGTAGCGAACGAGGCCGTGCTGCATCATTTTCCGTACGTAAGCATCGCGACCTGGGGCTACAGCTCGAATGCGTTCGTCTTCGTCGTAGCATCTCACGGAACCGAGTCTGAGGAAGTCGAGTACGTTCTCAAGACCAAATCGGTACGCACGACGTGAAGTCTGGTGGGTTCGCTCTCTTATAGGTTGTCCACTCACTGATTCGCAATGCTACTCGTCTAGGGAAAAGCGATAAATGACGTCGTGGCAGCTTATGTCGCCTTCATTCTTGCCTGCTCGACACCAAAAACCAGCTGAACGGATACTCTAGCTGACGTTGCATTCGCACCAAAACACGCGGTCAGAAGATCGGGTGGATACCTCGAGACTGGGGTTCAATGATGATGCTGATCCTCCCACGTGACGGAAACCATGTTGAGTCTTGCACTGCTTCAGGTATTTTTTCTTCAGTCGACCTGCGAGTATCGATAGCTGGGGGGAGCCAGGCAAGCTTCGCCCTGCGCCAATAGGATCGTCTGTGCTCTTGGAACGTTCCTTTGGAGGAGCACTGACCAGCGCGCGCTTCGATTTCCGTGCCGCGAGCGATGCTTTTCCACTCTTTGTTCGAGTGAGCGACATTGACTGCGCTAAGTTCACCAAAGCCGACGACGATCCAGACCGCCGAACAAGAGACGGTATCCCAGTTCTCTGGCTGCGATGCCACCTGCGATCTTCTGAGGAGGTTTCCCACTCGGCAACCAATGCCCTGATATCAGGGCACTTGCAGACACCTTGGAGCCACGAAGTGTGTTGAAGGGACTCACTCGATGCTTCCTGCATGCCCTCTAAGAGTGCCATGAAATGTGCACGGAGTAAAGGACTTTGCTCTGGTTGCCTTACTTTGTGCAGCTCGTGAGTCCAATCAATTTCGCAGTCCGTATGAGCGGACCCTTGAATGACTTGATGGACGGCAAGTCCACAAAGCAAATCTAAACAGCAAATGATATCAGAACACGCACAAACTCACTCGAAGCCCACGCGAGTGAGTAGCAGCTTACCTGCGAGTTTCTCAATCCCTTTACGATCCAGGCAAAGACTGCGCGTCTTATCTGCAGCAGAAAACAAAAGCATTGCACGTTCTTCCTGGTTGCCACGATGCAGCACCGACAGCAGCTGAGAGCAAATACAACAATGTGAGGACTACACGACCGCAGAGAGAGAGAGAGAGTCGGATATCTGCTTCGTACCTGTGCGAGACGATAAAACGATATATTCCCGTAGGCGTCACGTCGAATCAAATCGACAATTCGACGCGATAGGTCGGATGGAATCTACTCGAGCACTTGGTTAGTCGTACACTGGTAAACATTCGTTTGGACCCATATAGCTGTCAATACCATTGGGAACTCTCGTGTGAGTAAGTCGTCCACAACTTCTTGCCGGAGACCTCGTAGGTGGAGGCGCTCACAGCTCTTCAGGTGTGCTCTCGCATACATGAACTCGCCATGGAGGCGAGCGATTTCCGTGGGCTGAAAGTGAACAGTTTGCAGCAGCGCTCGGGCTTCGCTCGAAAGAAATGGTGCTTGGCCACGCAGGTTTGCGCGCCAGTCTTCAACACCTTCGTCACTCAAGTTGTACACCGCTCGTGCCTGGTGGCGAATAGAAGCGAGGCTGACTGTTGGTGGTAAGCCTCGACATGCGTCCAGCACCTCTTTGTAGATGTAGCTTGCTTCCCATTGCGCAGTATCCTTTACAAACAATTATGAGTCGGCCGACCTCTCACGGATGCTCAAAGAACACTTACTCCTTTCGAGACGAGCGAATCACACGCGAGTCGCACGAAGTGGAGTGCAAGCATCAAATGGAGGAATGTACCGTCCTCTTCACAGAGCATCGTGTCCCAGAGCTCAATGAGTAGTGAATGTGGTAACTCTCCAACCCATACAGGGATGAACCACTTGCATCCGAGCAGCGAAGCAACAAACGCGAGATCAACCTGATGATAGCACAGAAAAAGTAAGGTCAAAAATGAGGTGCTTCCACACGACAGCAGTGTGTATCACCCACCTTGGCCAGCTGGGGTACGTGTGGCACGAGCCGCTGGGCCATTAGCTCTTCGAATACCTTGATGTCCTACGAGTAGATACAAGATGGAGTTAGTTCAATGTGAATTGGAGATGTCCTTCATGGCGGCATACGTACTACATGGAAACCGTGGAGCTTGGGAGTGCGTGCAAAGAAGTCTTCTGGGAAGATACTATGCCAACAGAATCCTCGAGTCGTGAGAACCTGGATCGGTAACGGTATCTGTTCCAGTTGTAGGGCGTCTACGTACCGTTCAACGATCGTCGCATAGATCCAAAACGCCTGCTCTTCGTCGAGCGGCACCGGTGTGTGCGCCAACACAAAGCACAACAAATCGGCGTGGCCCTGCACATACCCGACACGCGCATTTCTCTGTGGCACGCACCACAAACAACTCACGTCCATAAGGCACTATATCCCACTCAGCACACTTGCTCGCCCACGTACCACACTGTACGCCAGCAGCACGCTGCGCAGCTTGTCCACGAGATCGGCGTACTGCGCACTCTCGACGATCTCGCTCGCGTCCGCCTCCTCCTCCTCCTGCTCCCCACCACTTTCGCCATCATGCGCTTTGAGCAGAAACTCCTGCAGCGACGGCAGGATGCGGTCCAAGTCCAGCTCGATCTGCGCGCGGTCGTCCTCGAACGTCGCGGGCAGCGCCGCCGCGTGCTGCTGGTGGTCGCGCGCGCGCCGCGCGTACGCGTCGAAGCTCACGTCGCTCTCTTTCGCCAGTCGCTGCGCGCCCGACAATACGAACCAGTCGCGTGGCGCGGCGTGCGCCATGGTGTCGCTGGCGTCGCTACCGTCCGCTGCCGCGCGCCAAGTTTCAGCTGGAAGTGCCATGTTTCCTTTCATGATTCGCATCGCCCCTTCAAAGTGACTGGACTTTTACGGACTGTTGAAGGTGGGAGAACACAGCGGCTGGATTCTCGACACCATAGAGCTGTCGAAAATACCTTTTTCGACAGTGTCGGAAACAGCAGTGGGCTCGTTTTGAAGATTTTTTTCTGCCTCGCGATCGCACAAACCGCGAGGAAGAAGGCGGCGAAGAGCCCGGTTTGTCGGCGAGTGAGAAGCGAGTGCGGAGCCGCAGAACGAGGACGAGCGAGCAACGATGTCGGCACCCGTGGCGCCCACGCGAATGTACGCGCCGGTGTAACCACACTGACCAAATGGGGGCGGTTAGACGCGCCATGTTGTGAGGATCGTAGCTCATGGGGAGTACATGTGGTGCTCGTTAAACGCAGGGCGCTGACGACCTTCAAGGCCAAGCGAGTCGCTGCGAAGAAAGGTACGCAGAGGACTGAGGCGTAGCAGCTTTCGACGTGCGTGGTCATGTGGAGCTAATGAAAATGCTCGTGCAGGCTTTGAGCTGTTGAAGAAGAAGGCGGATGCGCTGAAGATCCGTTTCCAGGCGATGCTGCGCGAGATCCAAAAGGTACTTGCGATCGATCTGCTCTCTCAACATTCGTAACCCACCGGGGCTAACCAATACTGCTGGCGTCATTCAGACGAAGATGGCCATGTCGACCGAGGCGTCCGACGCGTTCTTCTCGCTCACGCAGGCGCAGTACGCGGCCGGTGACTTCCGCACCAAGGTGATCGAGTCGGTCACGACGGCTGAGATGCGCCTGATAAACCGCATCGACAACGTCGCTGGTGTGAAGCTGCCCGTGTTCACCGAAGTTGAAGTGACCCGTGAAAAGTCGGAGAACATTGGTCTCGCTGGTGGCGGTGGCAAGATCCAGAACTGCCGTGAGAAGTTCCGCGTGCTCCTTCGTGCACTGATCAAGCTCGCCTCTCTTCAGGCATGTCTGCCTTTTGGCTTTGCTGTTTAGTGTGTGGCGGCTAACGTGTTTCATGCTCTTGCAGACGTCGTTTGTCACGCTGGATGAAGCGCTTAAGGTCACGAACCGTCGCGTGAACGCACTGGACAACGTACGTGCTCTCAAATGGGTTTCTCACAGAACTGTCGCTCATCATTTAGCCTGCTTGTTCATGTTTCGTAGGTCACGATTCCCCGCATCGAAAAGACGATCGACTACATTGTCCGCGAGCTTGATGAGCTGGAGCGTGAGGATTTTGTGCGGTAAGCTGTTCCTGTAATCTCGCTGGAGAACGTGTCCAACCACCACTGACTCGCTAATGCTCTGCTCAGAATCAAGAAGGTTCAGGCCAACAAGATTGAGGAAGAGAAGGTGGTCTTGGCGAAGCGCAAGGCTGCTGGTGCGTACACCCCTAGGTGGTGATACTGGACGACGATCGACCGACTGATCAGACTTTATGTGTTTGCCTGCGTTCGAATTTACAGCCGCTGCGGCTGCTGCGTCCGCACAGGATGTCGACGACGTGTTCGGTCTGGTCTCGCCCAGCAGCGTCTCGACGCCGGCGTCGACCAATCCGTTCGACACGAGCGACCCGTTCGCAGACATCAGCTCGGGCCGCGACATGCTCTCGGCGTACGAGCCGGCCGCAGACGCAGACGTGATTTTCTAAACGACAAACGCGCACCATGGCGGGAAAGCGGGACCATGGCCACTCCCACAGTTCAAGAGATCTCGAAGAGCTGCATGTGTGTCTAATGACAAACCACGATTTCCAAAATGACCCCTTTAATAATGGACCCTCCTGGGGTACTATTCTGTGCGTCGCCTTCTGGAAAACTGGCTGACATCCTTTCGAGACCAGTGAACCGTGAATATGGAGCCCATCGCTAAGCGGCTGAAGCAGTCCGCGGAGGCGGCGCTCAGCGCCGTCCCGGCAAGCAAGAAGTCGGCGCAGGACGACATCGCCGAGCAGATCCGACGGCTCGAGGCGGAGCTCCAGGGCGGCGGCGCCGGCAGCTCCTCGTCCAGCGACGAGGAGGACTCGGAGGACGATAGCGATTCTGATGAAAGCGAAAGCAGCGAGGGCGACGCGTCGGACGACGAGAGCGAGCCGGAAGAAAAGGAGCGGAAGAAGAACAAGAAGAAGGCGCACACCAAAGAGGCCGCGGTGCTGAGTCTGTCGGCCTACGCGGACGAGCGTGTGGAGGGTCTGCCTGAGCACTTGCTCCCTAAGGCGACCGCGACGGCCGCCAACTTGACGGACAAGAAGAAGAAGCGTAAAATGGGCGACGATGACGCGGCAGCATCCACGACCAAGTCGCTGCTCGATGAGCTGCAGTGGCCCAAGAAGGTGCCGTTTGCGTGCAAGCCCTGCGGTTTCGTGGGCAAGGACCTCGAGGACTTCCAGGCGCATCGATCGTCACCCGAGCACCTCGCGAAGCAGGAAAACGTCGGCGGCGTGCTCATGTGCAAGTTGTGTGACAAGTCCTTCACGAGTCCGCAGCAGCTCGAAGACCACAAAGTCGGGAAGTGGCACTTGCAGCGCGCGCAGCAGCGCAAGGCGCGCCACGTAGTGAAGGTTTGCTACGACTTCATGCGAGGCAACTGCAAGTGGGGCGACCGTTGCAGCTTTGAGCACACTGAGACCAAGGCCATGAAGAGCGGCCGCGCGTTCGAAAAGACAAAGAAACGCGTGTGCGACATCTTCCAGCGCCGTGGTAAGTGCTCGTACGGCGATAAGTGTCTGTTCGCCCATGTCAGGGCGGAGTCGTGAAGCAAAGCTATACATTTTAGAGTCAATATGGTATCCTCTGGGACTTTTTTGGCCCACGCATGCTCAGGCAGCTGTTGCTGTGTGGTCAACGACAAGCTGCTTGATGCGTTCGGCAGTGAACTCGCCATCGAGCTTCTCTGAGACACCGACCAGCGTTTCCTCCAGTTTCTGGCCGTGATAGACCAGGAGCACAGGGAGATCCTTCATCGTGATACTGTCATCGGCCTCTTTCGCAACGAGAGCCACGAACTACAGTGCAGACACCAAATAAGCGCAATTAGTGTTTATCTGCTCCTCGCTTCGACTGACAACTTGCGGATGAGTTCGTACCTTGACATGCGAGATCTCCTTTGCGATCTCTTCGAGGTGCTGGTTCATGAGCCCGCACGGGTAACTCTCTGGGTGGTACAGATGGACGACCGTCGTCACGTTCGCAGGCGCATTGTCCGTGAGCTTGACGTACTCGCTTGGCGAAATGTACTCGAGCGAACCAAAGTGGCTCCTAGCCGTCACAGCCATAACGAGTGAGTCCGCTGTGGCTCCTCAGTTTGAAAATACAGATGTCACCCAACGCACCGCGTCTTGGCCGTCTCGTGCATTTGATACATGCGCATGGCGTTGTACTTTTGCAAGAACTCGTCGTTCAGTAGCATGTCATCGTCGTCCTCGTCTTCGCAGCCGCACTCGCCGCACGCCGGCGGGAGCTGATTTGAGCCCACCGTCGCGCCCTTGGCGATGCGCAGCAGCGCGCCCTGCCGCTCCCTCTCATTGCGCTCGCGCTGGAGCGAGAGCACGTACACACTCAATCAGCGCGGATGTTCCCATGACCCCGCCATATAACCATTGACCGCGCACCTCTTCGCGCTGGTATCGCTTGTGGGCCTTGTAGTCCTTGATCACGCCCTTGGGGCCGGTGTGTTCCGAGCGGAACGAGCGGTTCTTCGTGCCCGCCTTCTTGGCCCGCGGATCTCCCCACGGCCCATCAACGGGTGTCTGGCGCCACGGACCCGTCGCGTCCTGCACCGAGTGGACGCGCTCCGTGATCTCTTCCTCGTCGTCACTGAAGCATGCAGCCACATCATCGTGTCATCACCATCAGCTCTCCCAACTTCCCGCACGCGAGTGACATGCGCATCCGCGCACCTCGCCTCCGAGTCGGACGCCACGCGGCCGCGCACTTCGTCCGGGTCACGGTCGCGCATGACATGGTGCTCCACGAAGAACTTCTCCATCGTAGTGTCTGCTCGTACGATGAATTTAAGAGTGAGGAAAGCGGCCCCACATTGAGGTGGAGTTTCCCAATATTTACGGAATCACGGCGCCTCATCCATGGAAGGAACCGAAACGTCAGCGGAAGAGTCACTGACTGGTCCATCAGGTCCAACTGGCGGTATCCGATCTTCACACATATGCGAGACGCAAAACGCAACGTGCCAACGTAAACCCTAAAAGCAATGAAATTGCACTCTACAGAACACTGTGCCTTCTCTCCTCATATCTGTCGCCCTCGTCGTCTTCTTCTTTGTGCCGGAATCACTTGCCAAAACGCATGCGTGACCCGACCCCAATCATCAGCACGCGAGTGGATACACAGCCTGTTCGCCATGTTCCACTCAGGCCCATGGACCGGAAACCATTTAGCCCTTGCCCGACTGCTTCATCAGCCACTGGATGACCTGGTCAATGTTGACAAGGCGGAGGGCCGAGATCGGGATGACGAGCCACGGGTTATCGACAATGTAGTCGAGGTTGAGCTCACGGATGAGCTCCGGCTCGGAAATGTGCGGCTCCAAGTCGATCTTGTTCGCAAGCACGAGCAACGGCGTCGTCGCGAGCTCACTGTTGCAGGAATACGACGAAGACAATTAGCAGACTGCTCGTTTAAGGAACCGCCTAGCATAGAGGGAAACGTACCGGTCCTCGAGCAAGCGGTGAAGCTCTTTTCTCGCGAGCGAGATTTGGTCAAACTAGACGAAACAAAATGAAGCCATGTGAGAATCTTAAGCCATCCGACAAGATCCAGCAACGAAGCGTACCGCGTTCGCGTCGACGACGTAGATGATGACGTCACAGCCACGCGTGTAGCGACCCCACTCGCTTCGGTACTGCGCCTGTCCACCGATATCCCAGCACTTCATCTGCACGCCTCCCTTCTTCACCAACTTCACGTTCAAGCCGATGGTCGGACACGTCTCGACCGGGTGGCCCATGGCCATCACGTTCAGCAGCGTCGTCTTGCCACTGTTCTCGAGACCGACCAAGACCACCTCGAGCTTCTTGGTGTAGAACGCCTGGAGCATCTTCTGAAGGATGCCGCCCATGGTGACCTATTCATTATAGCCACACCAAACGTCAGTTTCGCGCACTCACACGAGACATACACCGCCCACCCAGCACACGCACTCCACCGCCTCGCTCCTCCGCCACGCTCGTTGCCGCACCGAATCCGCCATTGGGCCGCCGATAGGAGAAGGATCTCCCCCCGTGGACACAGATATGGCTTCGGTCGACGTCGCACACGCGCACGAGTCCGCAGTGGCGTAGCATGGAGTTTCACGGGAGGGAGGCGGGGGAAAGTGCACCGTGACGCTTGTCCACACGCACATGGCGGCTGTGCTGGGTGCGCTGGTGGCGCCATGGCGCTACATACCTGCGCGTGTCCTTTTTCCCGCTTGCGCTTCGCTTTCCTTCTCCGCCCTGCTGTCAAAGTGACTGCGGTTGACTTTCGTTCGCTTCGGCCCTCCACGCGGGCAAAGAAATTGGTGCGGAAGTTACGCGAAGGTCGCACGAAGGTCGTTTGAATCCACTCCCCCCCCCCCCCCCCCCCCAAACCGACCCCGCTGGGTTCGGGTCCCTCGCCCCAGTTCTTTCCTGGGTTTTGGTTCCCCCATCCCCAACGCTGTCCCCCCGTGTCCCTCGTGGGGACTCCGCCTGTCCCTCGTCCGGGTCGCTTCAACATGCGGGACCCCTAAAATCCCTCGTGTCCCTCGTTTTGGCTAACAGCCAACCAATACATACGGCGCGCTTGTCTCGCGTGTGGTGTGGAACAACAGCGCCGCCCAACGTCAGTTGGCCAAGATGCTTCCTGTGACCATGACCCTTCGCCGCGCGGCGCTGCTCCGCGCGGCCCGCCGCCTCGCCCTCGCGGCGCCCCGTGCCACGACCGCCGCCACCGCCGTGGCGCCAGCCCGCACTGCCACGGCCACGGCCAGCGCGCTGCTCCAGCCCGCAACGGCGGCGCACTGGTTCTCCACGAGCGTCGAGCTCGACGGCATTGTCGTCGCCGACGACGAGCTGCCCGAGGTCGTGCTCGAGCCGCTCGGCGGCTTCGCCGACCAGAAGCCGCTCGCGGACTTTGAGCTCTCGCCGCAGACGGTGCAGAACTTGCTGGCCGCGGGCATCACGCACCTCTTCCCGGTCCAGGCGCAGTCGTTTGACGTGATGATGAAGGGTTCGGACATTGTCGGCCGCTCCAAGACCGGCTCGGGCAAGACGCTGGCGTTCGCGCTGCCGATCGTCGAGCGCCTCCAGGCCGAGACGGGCAAGCCCAAG
>JAMFLL010000252.1:0-49062 GCA_027475725.1 Pythium rhizo-oryzae | reverse complement strand
CTACCAGAGCAAGAAGATCCGCCTCGAGACGCAGCTCGCGGAGACCGTGCCCATGGTCATTGGCGGCAAGAACGGCGACGAGCTCATCCGCTCGACGTTCCTACAGAACCTCGACGCCAAGCGCTAAGACGCAGAAGAGAGCGCAAAAACTCATCTCACGACGGGGCCGCCGGCGTCTCACGGCAGGCAGTGCCGCAGAGCAGTGAGGACGACTCGCGATTCCGTTTTGCTTTTCTCCGCACCCTTCTCAAACTTTCCTCACGAGTGGCCCCCACGCCGTCAAGCGCCCACTCACCTCGACCTTTCGAGTTTTCACAACTAACGAGTGGGAAGCTGCGCCTCGGTCTCCTGTGGCCTGTGCCGCACAGCCACTGAGTGTACTTCAGTGACGCGAACGCGCGACTCACTTATTGTGAAACCTGATGCCAGATGAAGAATGAACACAATACCCACAAGAGGAGCCGCACCCGCGATCGCGAGCGAAGTGCCTAGCTACAGAAACCACACAGAACCAATCTAATCCTCCTCTATCTCTAAACACTGCATTTTCCAAAATCATTGGCTCCGTCACTTCCTACTGTCCTACTGCGTGGTACTGCTACTGTACTGGCTCGTACGGCTTGCACAACTGTTTCTATCCGAGCGACTCGGCTCGCCGGCCGATAGTTGTCTTCTCCACGCTTGTCACGAGTAGCTGTTGGACGCCCTCGGCGTCGCGCATCTTGGCAGCGCGGTCGGAATTGAGCGCATTCCATGCGACGCGCGGCAGCTGCCAGGTGAGGATGCGGCGCTTGTGGTCGGCGAAGTAATCTTGGGTGAGCGCCGGCTCCTGGAGCATGGGCTGCGCCGACCAGCGCAGGAACATGGTCTCCCACAACACCACGCGACGCAGCAATCCGGACACAGGTGGGTTCAAGTGCTGGTTCGGCTTGTACGAGGGCTCGGTGAGCTCGACGCGGAAGCCGTTGATCCAGGTCCAGACCGACACGGTGCGGGTCTCAAGCGCAGCGTCCACGCGCAGCTTCTTGCAGTCCAAGAGGAACGTGCCGAAGCGGCACGAGTGGAGCGCCTCTGTGAGCATCAGCAGCATGGCCTCGTTGAACTCAAAGTAGCTCGGGTAAAGCCGCAGCAGCTGCCACACGCAGTCGAGAAACTGGATGAAGATCGGCGACTCCTGCGTGTCGGCCTTCTCGCCGTGGGAGAGCCGCAGCTGGAACGGGTGTCCGAACGACAGCCACTCCTTCTCGATGAGCACTTGGAATCCGCGCCACGTTCGGAAGAATGGGTCTAGCATGAGCTGCGCGAGCGCCGAGAGCTGGCTCGTGCGGTCCCAGCCGTGGCTGCAGTGGAGCAGCACGGAGCGGCCCTCACGCACAAGCGTCACGACGTGGAGCGCCGACTTGAGCAGCTGCCGCACGTAAAGCAGCCACTTGGTGTCCTCGACACTGCCGAGCCACTGAAGGTTGTCGGTTGAGGTCGAGAGCGCGAGCGCGCGCAGCTTCTTGAGGCTGTCACGCATCGAGTGGATGTTGGGGATGTTCATGAAGGCCACGGAGCAGTTCTTGTAGTTGTCCGTGCTCTCGACGCCGTAGCCCTTGGCGCGGTTCGCGAGCGCGTTCGACATGGGGCGGCAGTCGATGATGTGGAGAGAGTCGCTGAGCAGGCTCGAGGCCGCGATGCCCGCAACAAGCGCCTCGTCAGCGGGCGACGTGGCCTTGGACACGCCCACCTTGGGCTGGCTTGAGCGCGAGATCGTGGCGCCGTTGAGCTTGTTGTACCACGCGAGGCACGGGATGCGCCCCAATGACCGGAAGGCCGCCGCGTCCGCGAGGATCTACAACCATCGGGAAGGTTAGGAGTACTATGGCATGCTGAGCAGAAACGTAG
Organism: Pythium rhizo-oryzae; assembly: GCA_027475725.1. NCBI lineage: Eukaryota > Oomycota > Peronosporomycetes > Pythiales > Pythiaceae > Pythium > Pythium rhizo-oryzae. Next base: position 47,175 of record JAMFLL010000252.1, on the reverse strand, counting down.
CAGCACCGTACGCCGTCAGGGACGCTCGCGGGCACGACGAGCAGCTCCGGGTACGTCTCGATCTCGCGGAAGCCTTCGTTGATGTAGGAGACGCGCCACTTGCCCGTGTCGAAGACGCCCTCTCGCTGCCACTCGACCTGCGCGTCGTACACGAACCAGTCCTGCGCGCACGGGATGAGCTCGCGCTCCTCCAGCGGACTTGTTGACAATCTGCAGAACCCAAAAGCCGCGTGAGATGAGGCAATGACCGTCTGAGGGGAAGACGATCACAACGGAATAAACGCACCGGTGGTAGAAGGCGAAGAGGTAGTCGATCTTGTTTGGGAAGACGTACGTCGTGAGCACCGTGAAGATCTACAGCAAGTGCACACAGCGAGTGAGTGAGTGGGGGCTTTGGGAAGCCATCAATATCCAAGAAGACGCACCTTGGTGACCTCGACGACGTCGAAGCGGTACGACTGCTGGCGCAGGTCCTTGGTCACGATCTCAATGACCGAGTTTTTCTTCTTGACGCTCGCGATGCAGCCCAGCGGCACGGTGAAGTAGCTCTCGATCTCCTCGAGCGGCCGGTGCAGCAAGTGGCGCTGCGCGAGCTCGAGCTCGTGTGGGTCGGGCACGAACTGGAAGCGGAACGTGGTCATGAACACGCGCCCGAGGCAGACCGTGGCCGCCGAGGTGTCCTTCTTGGCGGCATTTTCGTCCAGGTACTCGCTCGTGATGGCCGCGAGCACGTCCTTCTCGCCCACGAGCCGGTTGAACGGCGACGGCTCCGCCGTGGCCGCCGACATGGTCAACTGGGTGCGCAAAGAGGGGTACTACGGAGCAAACGAATGCTGGAGGAGGTTGGCGGCGCGTTTCAGCAAGCAGAGAACACTTGTGTTGCCCACGTGCGCCACACACGCGACATGAACGCAACAGCAGATGAAACCGATCTGCTTCAAGCAACACAAAAGCACCATATTGAGGTGGAATGATGGTCATCTGACTTTCGTGGGGCGATCTTTCTTCTTTCCACGGACCATCTCATCATCGTGTTGTCATCGTCTCCATGAGCCACTTGCTATCCAAGCATACCGCCACCGCGCTGCTGCTGTTGCCGCAGCATACCCGCAATCTCTAGCAGGAGCGCCATCTGCTCCGTGTGCTGCTGTCTCCGCTCGGCGATCGCCTGGCGCTGCAGCGCGAGCAGCTCCTGCAGGCGCAGCTCCTGACTCGCGGGCTCGGCCGCCGCCACGGCCGCTGCTGTGCGCTGGCGCTTGGCGGGCGGATCACCGCGTCCGACGCCTCCGATCGACGGCCCTTCTGTCGGTGCGATTGCGGGTGAAGGCTGAGCAGCTCCGTGCGACACACCACTTGGTGGCGAAAGCGACGCGGGTACGAGCTGGTTCTCTTCTTCCGCGAGCCGGCGCATGACTTCGTATGTGGCGGTGAGCGCAGCTCCAAGCGGGTTTGCCGCGGAAGCGGGCGCTTGGTCACTGGTGGCGGTTGTAGTTGTGGAAAATCCAGCGGGCGATGGAACTGGAGCGGGCGGCTTCGCCATGGACAGGTTCTGTTGTGCCGCGATGAGGTTGGAGATGCCGATGGGAATGCTCTCGGCCAAGTCGACGTTGTGGCTCATGAACGCGTCAAGCTCGGTATAGACCTCGGTCGAGAGATTTGGCACGCGGATCTTGTGCGCATTCCTACAGGGTACCAACCATCCGTCAGCAAGGAATCCACGGATCATACTCCAAGCTTATGCGGCGTACCGGATGTGGCGTCGCTCGGGCTTGCTCAGATCGAACCACAACGTCTTGCCCGACCCGTTCACGCAGCCGGCATTGTACAGACGGATAAAGCGGTACATCTCCTTCATTGAGTGCATCTTGTCCTCGATGGCCTTGCGCGACCGCGAGCAGCTGCCCACGACGCGCAAAAACTCGGTGTGGACGCGCTGGCTGAGCATCGCGCCGCGCAGATCCCGCTGGTCACGCACGGCGCTGTGCCACGCGCGCGCCAGCTGGAGCGTCACGTCGTGGCTCCAGTTGCGCTTGTTGTCGACGATGTCCGCGCTGTCGCGACGCGCCGTCGTCGCCTCTTCGCTCGAGTTGCTCATGCTGGCCGTAGGCGCAGGACCAGCATCAACTGGTCGGCCTGGTGATGAAGCTGTTGGTGCGAGTGGCGTGGCCGCCACCGCGTCCGGTCCAATCAGCCCGTGTGCGGTTGGATTGAGCACGCTGTCGAGTACCTGGAAGACCTCGAGCGAGATGTTGGGGATGCGCACGCGGTGGAGCGACCGTACGACGCGGCGCTCGTCCTTGGTAAGCTCGAACCACGTGGGCACGGGGCGTCCGCGCGCGTCTTGCTTCGACGCCGACGCGCTGCCGGTGCCGTGCGGCTTGTGGAAGCTGCCGCTCGTCTTGACGATGAACTGGTACATCTGCTTGACCGAGTACAGCTTGTCCTCGACGGCCTTGCGCGACCGGTTCGAGCGGTCCACGGTCTCGTGGAACTCGTCGAACACGAGCTCCATGCGCGCGACGCGGCCGGCGTGCGGGTGCGTCTCGCACACGCGCTTCCAGATGCGCACGAGCGCGAGCGTCACCTCGTGGCCCCAGTTGCGGCGCGCGTCCGTCACGAGGTCGCCCGCGTCCGCGTCATCGTCTTCCTCCGCGTCGTCGCCGTCGTCCCCCTCCTCGGCGCCCTCCTTCTCGTCTTGTTCCTCGAGGTCGTGCGCCAACGCCAACGTGGCTGGCGTGGCGGCTGCAGCTCCACTGCGAGCGGCCGTGGACACAGTAGAAGACAGCGAAGCGCCTGGCGCCTGCGCGGCGGTGGACAGCACGGCGGTGGCCGCCAGGTCCTGGAGCTGGTCAATGGCGTCCATATCCAGGTTCCAGGAGGCACACCTGTGGGCTTTTGTTCGAGGGAGTTCTTCCAGTGGAGGAGCGGCGGAAGAAGAGTGGAAGAGTGAACGTTCCAGAGAGAATTCGGTCTATTTATCGGTTTCGGGAGGTATTGGGTCCTTGAACTTGTGTTTCGGCACTGGAATCTGGAAAAGTTATTTTGGGCTCCGTGGATGGAAGAGTGATGGTGCATAGTGTAGCCATTTTTCCTCCAAGGACAAATCTTGTCGTGTCTGGGCACTCGCACCATTCGAGGTGGCCGTCATCGTGTAGGTGCAGAGCGTGCCGCCACGATGTCGGTGCAGGACGAGAACGAATGGCGCGAAGACGATGACGTGTATGACAGCGACACGGACGCGCTCGTGCATCCTCTGCCGAAGGCGCCCGATGACAAGCCGACTGGTGATTCCTGCGAGGTCGACAAACTCCACGATAATGAAAAGCGGCAAGGTGGGAGCGGAAATCCAACGTCGGAGGAGGCCATTGGGAGTGCAGTCGAGAAGACGCATTGCCGAGGTCCAGCTGTCTCGGTTGTGTCTGCGACAACTGGAAGCGACGATGGATCCGAAAGCAGCGAGGCCACCAATGAGGTTCCTCCTCCACGAACCGAGTACGCCGAGGAAGTGGTTCGACTCCACGCGCGACGAGCGGATGGATATGCACCAAATGTATCGGCAGTTTTCAGTATACCTCCACCGGCACCGCTGAATCAAGGGCGAGACGATATCGGCGTTGAGGCGTCCATTGAAGCGCGGAAGCGAGTCAGTGAGTACCGTCGCCGCATGGCTCAACGCCAAGAAGCCGAAAAGGCCCAAAGAGCACGCGACAGCGAGTCCGCAAAGCAAGCTCGAGCCAAGTACAAAGAGTTCAATCGTGCGATCGGCGTTGCTGATATCCCGCAGGATACGCGTTTCAAGGACGCCGTGAGAGCCAAGCGCAAGGAGAAGTCTCAGAAGCAACAGGCAGCTGCAGACGAGGTCACGACGCGCTGGTACAGAAAGATCACGCGGCAGACACGAAGCGAGTACAATGCCGCCGACTTCTGCGCCAAGATCCTCAAGGACGCGCGGCGTGAGCACCATGCGAAGCTGCAGCAGAAAGAGTTGCACCGTCGGGCCGTCAACAAGAAGCTCCAGCAACTCAGTCTCGAGGCGAAAACCATCAACGCCAAAGACGTTGGCGCGTACGAACGAGGTTCGTTCCTGCTGAAGGTCGCCCCGCCAAAGCCGAAGCGCAAGTCAAACCGTGTAGATTCAGAAAGCACACCAACGGCAGAGACAGACGTCACGTAGACAACCCCAGAGATACAAGCTCATTTATCAGACCTACTTGATAGTGTCAGGCTTCGACTTGCGCAGCGCGCCTTCGAGCGCCTTGATGTTGGCGGGTCCTCCCCACAGTCGCGTGAACACGCGGTGCTCAAAGTCGAGCACCTCGTCTAGGCTCACGTCGTCGGCATTGGTGATGACTTGCTTGGCGCCGTGGGATACCTCTGCATATGCGAAACAATCAAGCAGGATACGTCAGTGGTTGCGTCATGTACAGACATAGGAGAACAGGGAAAGACCGTACCAGGCGACACCACATCGAATGGCTTCAGAAAGTCAATGCAGGCGGCGTCACAGCTCCCCGGAGTGTCGTTCTTGAACACCGAGTCGACGAGTCCGAGCTCCACTGTGCGCGCGGGTGTGAGCTTCTCAGCCGTACAGAGCAGTCGCAGCGCGTGCTGGCGACCCACGATCTTGTACAGTCGGGCGCCACCTCCCCAACCAGGACTCACGCCCATACGGGCCTGCACGAACTGGATCACTGCATTGTCGGCGAGAAGGCGGAAGTCGCACGACGTGCTGAGCTCGGCGCCGCCGCCGTACGCGCCGCCCTCGATCACCGCGACGCTCACGATCGGGAGCCGGCGGAACCGCGTCAGCGTGTCCACCATCACAGCGCCCATCGCCGAGCCGCCCTGGCGCGAGCTCAGCTCCTCCTTCGCGACGCGCAGGTCCGCACCGGCGCAGAACCAGCCGCCCGTGCCGCGCAGCACGACGGCGCTGACGTGCTGGTGGACCTCCGGGTCTTCGAGCTGCGTCACGATGTCGGCGAGCTGCGCCATCATGCGGCCGCTGAGCGCGTTGCGCGCCGCCGGGTTGTGGATCTCGATCACGGCGCAGTGGTGCAGCGCGTTCACGATCGGGTCAGAGGATGTGCCCGGCAGGTGGAGCTTGACGAACGCGTCATCGCCGCCCAACGTGCGCAGCGTCTCCGTGGCGCGCGCCACGAGCGCGGGCTTGTCGTCCGCCAGCTCGTCCACGAAGCTGAAGAGCCGCGCGGAACTCATCATCGCGGCGTTCATGGTTCTCCCGAGCACGCGTGGCGTGGGCAGCGAAGGCGTCCGGGCGAAAATGGCGCTTGCCCGCGTCAGCATTGTTGGCTGAATGCCGTCACCAGCGAGCGGAGCTCCTCACATTCTCCACCTGGGGCGGATCCACGTCCGCTCCAGTATTTTAGCCAATCATATCACATTATAGGTGGATCCACTACTTCAACCTCGACAGAGTGACATGGTGTACTTTCTCGTTTAGCGGGATCACTTGAGCGTCTGGAGGAAGGTCTGGCGGATGAGGTCGTCGCCGTTCTTGCCGCTGATGACCATGGGCACCGTCTCGGCGAGCTGCGTCTCGAGCGAGATCTTCTTGCTCTGGTAGTCGAAGCTGCGCTTGTCGCTGAGAAAGGCCGCCGCCGAGCCCTCGCTCTCGGCGTGCGCGAGGATCTTGGCCGACTCGCGCTCGGCGGCCTTGATCACGGCCTGGCTCTTGATCTTGGCCACGGTCACGTACTGGTCGTAGTCGGTCTTGAGCGTCGACAGCTCGACTGCGGGCAGCGCCTTGCGCTTGACGATCTCGGCGGTCGCCGAGGCCACGGCGTCCTCCTTGTATCCCTCGGCCTCTTTAATCTTGTTGTCGAAGATCGACTGCTGCTCGACGACCATGACCTGTGCCTTGGCCTCCGCCACGGTGCGCATCTCGTCGCGCTGGATCACTGTGCGTGCCTTCACGGCCAGCAGGTCCTGGATCGCACGATCGTTCTCCTTCTGAAGCGCCGTGAGCTTCTGGGTCTCTTCGTTGAGCAGAATGCGCAGGCGGTTCTCGTGGTTCTTCTCCTGCTCCTCCATGCGCGTCTTGAACGCCGTGGTCTCCTCGAGCGTGCGCGACAGCGCCGGCGGCAGCGCGACATCTGTTACCTTGACGTTGTGGATGAACACGCCATACTCAGACATCGTGGCGTTCAGATCTTTCTTCATGCCCTGCGCAAAGTCCTCGCGCAGGTCGTGGACCTGGTCGTGGCGCACGGAGTTGACAAGCCCACGAATCGCCTCCTCAGTAAGCGAGTAGAGCAGCTCGTCAAAGCGGTGCGCGCCCAGCGAGTACACAAACTTGACCGCGTCTTCTTGCGTTGGGCCGATCTGGAAGCTGATCGAGATGTCGATATCGACCATGACATTGTCCGACGTGGGGCAAAACCGTACCGGGTTGGAGTAGGATACGGCTTGCTTGGTGACGATGTGCGAGATGCGGTGCCACGCCGGCCAGAACACCTGGAGGCCGGGGTCCATCATGCCTTCGTGGGCATTCCACTTTTGCTTGAGCACCCACCTGCGATAGGATACACCACGGAGATGTGAGTAGACAGCTTATTCCACAAGACGACCAACGCACGCCGACGTACAAGCCTGAGGGGATCTGCAGCATGAAGCTGAAGAGCATCGGGTACTTGGGGATGAGCACGAGCGGGATTTCGCCGTTTTCGACCTTGGCGTTGAAGCACTTCATTGCTGTAGTCGACGAACCAAAATCAGAGATGCGCCTTGTCGTGGAGACCGAGGGGGCTTCAACGTACCATCCATCGGCCGCGAGATTGTGCGTTGCACGAGCCGATTGTAGCGCGCGGGCCGCTTCGGTGAGCCCACGGCGCTTGCCGTACCCGGGTACTGGGTGTGCATGTACTGCGGACTCATGAGCTGCGCCATCGCTACGATTTGAGCCGTTCGAGGTTGGATGCCGGTTGGGTTATGACAGGACGTGTTCACGAGGTTTCCCTCACATTGCCACCACTCGCTTCAGCAAGCACTACTATAGGCATGGGACCCTTCCGGCCTACGCTCCGCTCTGCTCTATCGCTGTGGTTATATTACCATCGCCATATTTGGTATGGCCTCTGCTTGTCGCATTCGCGCGTCGTCGCGTGTGGTCTCCTCTCCTGTGTGGACGCGGGTGGCTGGTGCTTTCGGCAGTCGAAACGCTCGCAGGCACCCTACACACAACGCGCCAAAGGAAGTCCGTTCAACGTGCGCGGCATCCCACCATTGGGTTCTCCTCTGGATGACGGGGAGTCTCAAAATCTCAACGTCGGTCGGTCGCCTTGGCCCGACGCATTGACGCGTCTCCGACGGGGTGGAATCCACCAGTTTATACTCAGGACTGGCGAGACGAAAGTGTGCAACGGCCTCCGCGATCGCACGGGTATTCGAACGACACATTTCCCACACGCGGAGCGTACCCCTGTTGTGTGGGTGCGTGTCGCATGGTGGAGATTGCAATGCTCCTTCGTGTTCGAGGCATGCGACCGAGCACGCGCGAGTGCACTCCCGAGAATAGATATGCAGAGCCTCCACCTCTCTTTCCTGTCCCGTGGAATATGCTTGTCATCCTCTTCGTTGATCCCACACGGGTCGTAGTTTACGACGTGCGCGTGGTTTGCTGTTCATCGCTCGCCCAGGGTCCGAGCAGTTCCACGACGGACCACGCCACAGAAGCCCATCCCAAAAACAAACGGACCTCGGAGCACCAACAAGGCTACGCTTCGCTTCCCCCCTGCAACACAACAGCCATGGAGGAGCAGCCACCCATGGACCGCCAGACGCAGACACGGCTGCTCTATCAGGAGACTCACCGTGTTGACTCTGCCAACCGCATCTTCGGCGCATGCTACAATGGTAACACCGTGATCATCATTCAGCCTGGCCGCAGCGCGATCAAGCCCTACATCCGCGTGCCCGAGGGCATGTACGCGCTCGTGCAGAACCAAGGCCGCGATATCGACTACGAGGGCGAGGGTGGCAAGAAGACCGCGACGTGGCCCGCGGGTTTCCACTGGGCGTCCATCTTCACGAAGGTCTCACACCTCGTGACCAAGCAGTTTATCGTGTTTGAGACTCCTGTGAAAGGCTGCAAGACCGCCGACGACGTGACCGTGCGCATCGACATGTGCCTCGTGTTGCGCATCATGGGGGACGAGAAAAAGGGCGAGGACCCGGAGCTCGTGCGCCGTTTCGTGTACGAGCTAGGACCGAACGGACTGGAAGTGCAGCTCCGTGCGGCGCAGGACGAGGCCGTGCGCGCGCTCGCGCGCAGCGTACTCCACACCGAAGTGTACAAGCTGAGGGAGGGCACGCTGCGCAACCGCTTCCAGACTGGCGGGTTGGACCAACTGAACCGTGGCGTAAACGAGGCGGGTGACCCCGTGGGCGGCGTCACGGCCGAGCCACCGAAGGAAGGTCAGCTGTACTACGTGACCGAGGACATCAAGAACAACCTGAACAAGCAGTTCAACAACTACGGCGTGCAGATCACCAACGTCGCGATCACCAGTGTGCGTTTGCCCGACGCGTTCCAGGAGCAGATGCAGAGCCGCACGACCCACTTGAGCGCGATCAAGGAGCAGAACATGAAGCAGATGAGCGACATGCAGCTGCTCCAGTATAAAGAGGAGATCGAGACGACCAAGCTCGCGCGCACGATGATGCTCATGGAGGAGGAGCAGACGGGCAAGGCCAAGTGCGCCGAGATCCAGAAGGAGATCGACCTCGTGCTCGTGGACACACGGCTCATCCAGGACCAGATTGCGCAGGAGACTAAAGTCAAGTGCAACCGCATCGCCACGGATGCGGCGCTCCGGATCGAACAGATTAAAGCCGAGACCCAGAAGATCTCGAGCGAGATCTCCACGCACTGCGACGCCGAGATCCAGCTGCTCGAGGCCGAGACCGAGGGGCTACGCCTCCAGCTCGCGGCCGAGATCGACGAGATCCGGACCACGGGCGAGGCCAAAGCCACGGAGATCGTCGCGCGCGCCGAGGGCGCTGCCGCCAAGAAGCTCGAAAAGGTGCGTGCGCACACGCTGGACATGCAGCGCCTCGAGCTGCTGGCGTCGCTCGCCAAGAACGACAAGACTGTGGTCACGGGCAACGCGTCCAACAGCCTGCTCGCCGAGATGCTCGTGGCCAACAAGCAGGGCAACGTGCTGCTCAACGTCAGCGACGGCGGCATCAAGAACCTCATGAAGACCGCGTGATTGACAGTAGTAGTGTACAGCCTTTAAAATATGATACTAGCTCCACTGGCGCCGTTTGGGTATAGGATGTTCGAGGTGTTGCACCCTCACCGAGGCAGCTGGTTTGGCGGAGGCGCGTGTCACGGGCGACTCGTGACCCGTCCATCATCTCTTCACCGTGTGTCACGCCCGGTGAGCTTCATGGGATCACTCACGTCGAGCGCCCCAACAGACTCCCCTCGTCATTTTCTCTTTCGCTCTCTCCGTCCAGCGCCCAAACGTCGAGCTGCTATCTCAAGACATGCGCCTGCTCCAGTCGATCGCGCTGGCGCTGCTGGCGGCGCTGCACACTGCGCAGGCGGCCCCAGAGACCGATACCGTGAATGTGATCGTGACAATGAAGCAGCCCCGGCCCAGCGAGCTCACCGACATGAAGGCGGTCCGGCGCAGGCTGCGCAAGCGCCGCGTCGCCTGTGACGCCGAGCCGCGCGCAAGAAGCTTCGACAGCGACAGCGACCACGTCACGGAACTGGTGGACAGACTCGTGCGATATGCGCAAGAGAGCCACGCGCCTGTGCTCGAACTGGTCCGTGAGGCGCCGCACACGAACGCCACGAGCCTGTGGATCTCCAACGAAGTCGCGGTGCGTGGCGCGACGCCCGCGCTGGTCGAGGCGCTGCGCGCGATGCCCGACGTTGCCGACGTCCGTGTCGCACGCGTCGCGCGGCTGCCCGTGTCGAGCACCGCCTCGCACGCCAACGTCTCGGCGACCTCGACCACGGCAACAGCGGCCCAGCAGACCGCGTGGGCGCTCGAGCGCATCCAGGCGCCGCAGGTATGGCAGCAGCGCGGGTTCAACGGCACGGGCATCCGCGTGGCCGCGGCCGACTCCGGCGTGCTGGCAACTCATGAGTCGCTCGCTGGCCGAATGGTACCGCAGCACGGATGGTTTGACGCGGTTGACGGATCTCCCACGCCCGTGGACCCGCTGGGCCACGGCACGTCGGTGCTGAGCATTCTTGCCGGGGGCAACAGCCTCGGGGTCGCGCCGGGCGCATCCTGGCTCGCGTGCCGCGCGTGCGACGCTGGGGGCGACTGCGACGAGACGTGGATGCTCGCGTGCGCGCAGTTCCTTCTGTGCCCGTTCGACGCGCAGCAGCAGCTCGACTGCGCGCAGCGGCCGCACGTGATCAACATGAGCTGGAACTACGACGCCATGGACGAGCGCGCGCTCGAGACGGCCGTGGACGCGTGGCTCGCCGCGGGCATCGTGCCCGTGTTTTCGAACGGCAACCGCGGCTCCAAGTGCAAGACCGTGCGGTCTCCCGCAGATTGGACGGCCGGCATCACGGTCGGTGCGACGACCATAGGCGACGACATCGCGGCGCTCAGCGCGCGCGGACCCAACTTGAACGGAGAGATCAAACCCGACCTCGCGGCGCCCGGAACGGATGTCGTGGCGGCCCACAGCACGTCGCCGTCAGCGGTCGTTGTGTTCACGGGCACGAGCGCGTCGGCGCCCTTTGTGAGCGGCGCCGTCGCCCTGATGCTGCAAGCCAACCCGACACTCGCACCCGCGACGATCAAGCAGCTGCTTACAACCTCGACGGACCAGGCGCCGCTCGTGCCGCACATCACCGACTCGTGCCTGACGGGCGCGACGACCGCCACGACCATGGTCTTCCCGAACAACGTCTACGGCCACGGCCGCTTGAACGTTCTCAACGCCGTCACACAGGCTGCACAGGCTGTGTCTCGTCGATGAACGGCTTATCACTTGTACAAATAAATAGGAGAGAGATCACTTTTCACGCTTGCTTTGTCGATTGGGTCGCAAACATGGACGCGGGCACCTTGTGCCAGGCGTTGAACATCGCCTTCTCTTCGTCGAGTTTGCGGCGCTCGGCGCTGAGCTGGTCGAGCAAGTGCCACGGGATCCGGGACGCCTGCATCGCGCGTCGCAGCTTGAGCTGCCGCTCGGAGGAATCTGTTTTCGTACTCGGTGACAGCGGCGCCAGTTGGTGCTCGTCGGCTTTCAAGCGAGCTTCCAGGACGGCTGCTTCACGCGCTGTCCGGTAGGCCTTGGCCTTTTTGTCGTTCCGTTCTTGCTGGCGCTTCACCTGGGAGAATCTCGCCTCAATATCCCGGAACACGGGGTCAAAAATTGCCACAGTCTGCTGCGTCTGGGCGTTTGCCGCGACCAGTGCGACTTGCTCTTCTAGCTCACTGATACGCTCGCGGGTGATCTCTTCCTCGGTCTTTTCGACCGGCCCATTGCGAGGCTGCTCGAGGTGCGCTCTCCACTTGGCCTGGATCTCCGCCAGCAGATTCGTGTTGCTCAGGCAGAACACTTCGCGCCGCTTGGCGTCTTCGAGCACATCATCGGTCCAGTGTGTCCCGCGCCACCGCTTGTCGGGTTTGCCGTTAAATCGATAGAACTGGATGCGCCAACGCCGCTTCGTGTCGCCCACCCGACGCCTTCGCTCAAGTTCTTTGACTTCGTGTTGGTGTCTGCACTCTCGCTGCTCATACGACGCACACAATGAGGCGGGGGTCAAACTCAGCGAGATGCATTTTATGTTCAAAGGGTCTACGAACCTCCCAGTAGTCCAGGAACTCCTCGTCTCGAACGATCTCAAACTACATCAACCCCGTCATACAACAAGTCCAGTTAATCCATTGCTACCCCAAAGATCTGGGAAGCAACATCGCGTACCCGTCGCCGTTTGTCCTCCAGCGCGCGAATCCGCTCGACAGACGCGAGATATTCCTCCTCCTTCCGCTTGAACTTGAGCCCGAGCTCGAACACCACCTCCGTCTTTGCCTCCGTGATGGCTCGGCGCTGAAGGCGCATCTTTTGCTCCATCTCCTCGACCCACCCGTGCTCGATGGCACGTGGCGAGATGCGCAGCCGCTGGACCTGCATGTCCTGGTAGATCGCTTCCATCTTTTCACAGTGGGTCAATCAATTAGATCGCCATTTCTCAAGCCAGCTCATCAAGAATGCTCGTACGTCATTGATCCGTTCGTGGGCACGGTAGTACTGCTCTTCCAGCTCACAAAGCCTACGCAGCACACACATTACAACACCTCGCACACTGTTAGCAAACGGAAAGACAGCCCATGCCCATCCATTGTGTGCGGCAGGCTCACTGCTCGAGCAGCTTGAATCGGTCCAGTCGCGCCTGCAGGCGATCGCGTTGCTGGCGATGCCACTCTTCCTCGACCTCGAGCATGCGCATCCACTCGATGCGGTTCGCCGTTTCGCGGTCTCGTAAGATGTTCTCGACCAGCGCGCGCGCTTGTGTGCCGCGGAACACGCGCTGGATCTCGGTTGCCGCGCAGTTGAACGCCAGTCGCTGACGTCGCACGCGTTTGCGCGCCTGCACGCCACGCACGAGCCGTTGCAGCTCCACGGCGCGGGTAGCTAGCCAGAGCAAGTCCGCTTCGCGGCGCGACCGAGCTCCCCGCCACAGACACTGGATATGGAGCGCCGCAATGTGGCGCTGGCGCTCTCGCGTGGCACGGCGCGCAAAGTGACCCCGGACTATAGCCTGGATGCGCACGACGTTCACGTACTCCCAGCGTTTCCACGCTGCTATGATCTTGCGCCACAGGAAGCCGCGCACGAACGCCTGGATGCGCACGGTGCGGTGCGTGCGGTTGCGGTGCCACGAGCGCACGAGGCAGCGGCACACGAAGCCGCGCACAACGCGCTGGATCTGCGTCGCAGCGCGTACTTTGAGAAAGTACGACTTCCAGAAGCGCCGCCGCGAGAGCGAGCGCCACCAGCGCTGCAGGTGGCACGCGCTGAGCGCATAGCGTCGCTCGAGCGCGAGCATGTCCTCGACGATGCGCGGTCTGGGTTTCTTGACGATCATCACCGTCCTGGTCGACATGTAGCCATAACGTTACTGAGAGCAGTACGATCCAGCGACTTCACACGTGGGTCACGTACTTCATCCGACTCGGCTTGTGCGGGGACTTGTGGTGGCTCACGAGCGCCGCGAGCCGCTGGTTCTCCAGCTCGTACACGCTCGGCTTGGGCGGCTTGCTGCGCTCGCGCTGGCGCTGCTGCTGCTCCTGCGGCGAGTGCGGCACCGCCGACCGCTTGACGAGGCGAGGATCGATCACGGGCAGCTGCACCGAAGCAGGCGATGGCGCCGGTCCCGGCGGCTGTCCGCGCCGGCGCCGCCGCAGCTCGAGCTGCGTGCGCTTGAGGTCGGCGTCCAGCTGCGCGGTCGCGTCCAGCTCGTAATTGCCGGCGATCGACTGCATCTTGCTGCGCCTGAGCGCGAGCGCGCGCTCCTCGTCCTCGCGCTCGACGTCGCGCTCGGCCGCGCAGAGCCAGGCCGCCTCCAGCGACGCCATCGCCGCGTCCTTCACCCCATGGGCCTGCATCCCCCGATTTCTGAAAAATGACCCTTCAAGATCCCCAAAGGAACAATAGAGGGTACACGGGGAGGGTTACACTGACCATCACTCCTGTGATCAGTTCCACAGTGGCATCCTGAGATTTATGTGAGCCGTTCCACATCTTCAAAACGGCTCTAGATGATCATGTGGAACAGTATATAGATCGCTCCACATCTTCCCCCAAACAGCCAGCTTCAATTTTCCCTTTTTTTTCTCGGATACGAAGAGGGAAGGAAACGGGGGGAAACAAGCGGGGGACACGCGCATTTCCACGGTGGCACGCACGTGACTGGCGATGGGCGCGGCGCCGTCCTCCGACAAGCGCGTCGCGGCCGACGGCGACGGCGATATGGACGACGCGTGGGCCGAGCGCGCGTGGGCCGACGGCGTGCCGTTCACGCTGCTCCACGACGACGCGTTCGTGGCCGAGAAGTTCCAGGAGCTCCAGCGCGCGCGCGGGCGCGACGCCGCGCAGGACGACGCGCGCGACCAGCTGCTCGAGACCACGGGCACGGACGAGCTGCCCATGGACGAGCTCGAGCGCATGGCCGACGCCGCGCGCATCAAGCTCTTCGCAACGCCGCGCGACACGCACGCGGATAGCAAGACCGGCGATGCGGACGGCGACCCGCCGCGCAAGGCGCTGAGCGCGCTGGACGCGATGGAAGGCACGACGCTGGACCGCAAGCCGCGCGCGTGGATCGCGATCGAGCGGCGCCGCGCGAAGCAGTGCGAGATCGCGCGCGACTACATGGCGCAGGTCGCCGTTCTCATGGACAAGCGCGCGCGCGCGGCGCAGGAACGCGAGAAGGCAGCGGAGCTGCAGCAGTCGAAGAACACTTCTGCGAGCGCGGGCGCGGTTGTGGCCGACGAAGCGAAGACGTCGGGTGTACCTCGCCGCCTAGGTGGAGTGAGCTGTGCGACGCTCCCCGGCTCGAGTTTGTTCCCCGTAGCTTCGTTTCGCATGCAGCTCGAGATGCTCAAAGCGTTCCGTGCGATGAGCCCGAGCCTCTTTGAGAACGGCGTTCTCTCTTTGGTGAATACGGTCATGGAGTTCCCGTCGTTTGCGCTCCACGCAGGCGCCGACGAGAACGACACCAAGTCGGGTGAAGCAGCCACAACCTCGGTGATTGTCGACGATTTGTACCGCTTCTGTAGCGACATGCTCCACGCGCCCGATCTGGAGGCGGTGCAAAGAGACGTGTTGCTGGTGCTACTGCTCTCGTTGGGCATCTGCAGCGGGCGATCGGCTCTGTTGATCGAGTTTGTCGGTGGGATCGTGAGTAGGTCGGTTGATCGCGCACAGGATCTTTCCCTCGCTACTCCGGTGGGCCACCGTGCTCTTGGCGATTGGATCCAAGAACTTATCGTCCGTCTCGAAAGCTATCGTGTACAGTACGACCTTGGTACCTTGAAAGAGGATACATTCTTGAAGAACGTGAGTATCAAGACCATCAAGAATGAAGAAGCAACCGCTACCAACAACGAAGGCAACGATGTGAAGCCAGTCTCTATTGCGACCGATGGAAGTTACGTTTACACGTGGAGCTTGACCGAAGGGCTCAGCAAGATTGGAACTGGGCAAAACTTCACGGTGGCTGGTAGGGTTTATATGCGAACTCCAGCGCAGCAGTACCTCGATGCGCTTCGAGAACCCCGAACTTTCCAGTGTGGCTTTTACGGCTCCGGGCTCGATGCCACAAACCTCATTCGAGAATTTGCATCAAATCCATCCCGAGCCTTTTTCGACGAGAACATTCTCACGGCCCTCAGCGGAGAGGATCAGGAGTCAAGCGTCGCGGAACGTCGTCAGCTATTTGTTCAGCTTGAAAAGGATGGCGCTAGAAGTCGCATAGTGTTCTCCGACCACGAAAAGCTGTACTCAACATTCACGCAAGACGGATATCTAGACGGTGCTGAAGTCCTGTTTGCGTTTTACGGACACTTCGTGGTTCTCAGCGACGAGGCATTGGACATGTTGAGGGATGTCTCATCCAGCGAAGATTCAGCAGACAGCGTGGTTGGTGCGTTGCTTGACGTGGCCCTCTTGGAGAAGCTGCTGGCACTATCCTCAGCCAGTGATGTCGCTGTGTCAAGTGAAAAAGAGCTCATTCTTCTCTACTCGACATCAAGCCATCCCCAGCATCTCTTCTTGGAAAAATTTGCGGAGGGAGAGATTGTGTCTGCTTTCGACCAACCCGGGGACAAGGTCTACTTCTCGTCCATGGTGATGTGCGGTAATCAGATCTACCTTAGTCTACTGCATCCGCTCGCCTCGTCAGGTTCGCGAGGTCCAGATGAAATTTGCCACGAACCTAGGAAGCTGCTCCGCATTTCTCCGACCGACCTGAGCATCGCTGGTTCGATTTCTCTTTCCGCTGGCGATGAGGATGTTGCGTCTGGTCTATCCCGTGAAGCTCGCGTTTGTCGTCCTCTATTCGCCTATGTGACAGAAGGTTTGCGGCTCTACGAAGTCGAAATGAGCGCAGAGCGCTTTCGAGTACGTGTTTTTGGAGGGCTTCGTGGCTCCAAGCCTGTGGATATGCCAGTCTTTGTGCGGTTATTCGATGTCAACGTCAAGCAGATCCAGTGTGCAACGTTCGTGAACTGTTTCCTCAAGATTTTGAAACGAGAGCTCCGTGTCGGCGAATTTGATTTCATTCTCCCGACGTTCTTCACGAATGGATCAAACATGTGCATGCTGCTGCCAAGTCTGTCGCCTGCGCGGGCTTCCCAAGCCTCTGAATCAGGTTCCAGATTTGACTGCTTTCTGTTTGATTGTGAGAATGGCCAGTTTATTTCGCCCGAGCCCAGCTCGCACGGCAATGGAGCGTCTTTGACCGACGAGAAGCGGCATTTGAAATCGTTTGAGCGTGCGTTACCGAGTTCCAGCTGCTGCTTCGACGCAGTCGGCAATGCTGTATGGGTAGTGAACACAACGCGCGGCACGCTTTCGGTGTTCAAGAATTCTGGTCGACGGATTCCTGTGCTCGATAACGAAGATGACGAGCTCCTCCCAGATATCTTGCGCCGCCCGGAGGCTGGCGACGTTTGTGGGGACCGCGCCGTGTTGAGGATTCTCTCATTTCTGACGAAGCATGCCAACGATTTGCCCGGCAATCCAAATGACATCGAGAGAGATCTATCTAACCAGAACATCCCTTTTGCATCCGATGGAGACCGTGCTAGCATGGAGCGACTGCTTGAACTCGCCGAACGCTATTCATCCAGACGGAGCAACGGCACTGCGAGCAACGCAAACCTGGAGTGTCTCCGATGTTGTTTGAGCCTGTTACAACGAGATGTGGCGAAGGTGCTCAGCGTATCAGGTACCCAGGGTTTGAAACAGTTGCGATCAAGAATGCCGGAATTGCTGAAGAAAATCATTCACCAGGATACCCAGGATCCGGCCATGCCTACATCAAAAGGCGACTCTCGGCATGATGCCGGGCAGCAGCAGCTGGATCTTCGTGTAGTGTCTGCTGCATTGGTGCTCAGTGCTAAGACAACCCATCTTGTCGATGCCGACCTGAACTCGCAACTGGATCGTGTCGTTAGCTTGATCAAGAAATGGCGTAAACGGAATTTATCGCCGAGTGATCAAGTTGTGACGGTCAGTCTACTTCGGCAGCTCCGCAAGACGATCGAAAACACGACGAAAGCAAGCGCGCCATCAGCCTCAGTAGTTTTTGAGCGCTTTGAGTGCATCTGGAACGAGGTCGTGGAAGCGCAAGAGGGCTTGATGGGAGATGACGCTGCAACGGACAGTGACGGACTCGAGTCTATCCATCAAGAGATAATCGCTCTCGTGAACTTCTTTCTCCAGCATACATTTATCCAGTCCCTCGCGAATATTGATGCCCTTCATCTGACGCTGAAGATGTTCAAGCTCGTCTGTGAAGGTATTCAAACTGTATGTGTGGCATTGACACGGTTGATCGATAATGAGAAGAAGAAGCTCCTCAAGATCGAGAAGAAGATACGTGATGGTCTCGTACGGCAGCTGACGCCGATCGTTCTGGTGAATGCAACACTGCTACTCCGAAGCGACATGAAGGCATCTTTTGACTACGAAGACCCAGGTGGAGCGACTCAGGGCAACGCTGACGACACTGAAGCCTTGCAAAACGAACTGGGCAAATGGCTCAGATCTGAATCGGCAATTCTGTGTGGCTTATTCCGCTCATTGAACGAGCTTGCAAACGTCATGAACGCTGAAGCCCAAACCGTATCAGTATCGACGGTGTCTCGAACTACGAGAACTGAGGTTTTGGAATCCTCTCACGAATATGAGAACAGTTTGGATGTTACTCAAGAACTGAGGATTCCAGGAGCCACACAGATCACCATAACCTTCGATGCAAGAAGTCGAACAGAGTTCAGCTACGACTATGTGACGTTCTACAAGGACAAAGCGCAAACCAGCTATTACGGCGAGCAGTACTATTCCGGTCGAGATGCTGAGTTCAACTGGCCTGGAGTGGGTGGGCTTCCGCCATTGGTGATCGACAGTGATCATTGCTTCGTTTATTTCCACACGGATGCATCGAACACCGATTGGGGTTACAAGTTCACAGCCGTCGGCGAGTTGTTTGAAAAGGCGTCCATTACGCAGCGCCACTGGCTGACGTCACTTGCGGAGATGGCGGTTGGTGTAATTGACGAAGCATCGCGCCTCCTACTGGAAGGCACTCAGTTTGTACCGATTTCGGACATGGAGGTGCAACATGACAAGATTCTTCACAGCGAGCTCCTTCGGCACGGCATTACGACCGAGCGCGAGCAAGATGTGGGCGTGGTGCAACTTCTTCGCGAGTTCGCTTTCCCAGCTGATGATTCTGATGCAGCGAGAGTACTGAACGCGATCGAACGAGAGAGTGGCAATTTCCGTGTTCGATCGATGTCCAAGTCGACGTTCGGTGCTCCGACCGGTGTGATATCCAACAGCCCGATCAACGCAGCCATCAGAGCGGCCACCGCCGCGATTCTTCACCACAACATGTGGGGAATGGACGCTTTTGCACTGGCGCGGAACCTTCGTACCGACGTCTCGGATCAACTGCTGCGAGGATTGAAAAATGCGCAGAAGATGCGTGATTGGTTCCATCTCGGTGATGCTGCAGACGCGGCGCGAAGCGGCACAGAGTCACCAAAGAGTCGATCGTCTCGCCATTTACTTCGAAAGCAGCCGTCCGCGTACAAGGGGATGAGTGACGGGGCACTCGACGTACTGAGCAAGAACGTCGTCGAGCGAGCGAACTTTCTGTTGGAGGTCACACCGATGTCGTTCTCCTACGTTAGCGGTGCCAAGAGACGGTGGAGTTTCCTTGCGAAGTATGGCAATGCGCTGGGTGTCGCTAAAGATCCGCTGTCAAGATCGAATTCCAACTCAACGCTTGGAAAGTGGTATACGCTCCTGGATGAGCTACAAGAGGCAACCGAGTTACGAAGTTTGCTGCACTACCGGAGAAGCTCCAGTGAACGAAGAAAGAGTCGACGCGTGAAGTCCGTGACCGAGCAAGTCCTGGAGTTCATTCAAAGCGACATTGACGTCCAAGAGCTGCGGGATCTGATCGCCAAACGAAACGAGCGTGCAGCGTATCGATCGTGTGGACTGTGGTTGTACAGGAATGCCTCCACCGTGAGCCAGTCCAACGAGGTCAGAATGGCTCTCGCGGAATCTTTTTCCACATCTCTCCGCAAGATCGCGTTGGATGCCGCGACAGCAGTGGCCAAATTAACAGCCGACGATGGGAGCGCGTTGCCGTCTCGGCGACTTCATTTTGGGACATTTCTGTCTGGATGTGATGGAGCCAAGCGCAAGGATGTTAACAGCGCATTTGGTGCTTGTTTACGTCACTACGTGGAAGAGATCGCCAACCAAGATGTGTTCAATACCGAGTACGTCGTTGCGCTCATCAAGGCAGTTTGTATAGACTACGATGCCGATGATACATACCTCCTCTATGAGAGCAGCCTGTTGCCTCAACTCATCCGGCTTTTAGCGAGTAAGGCGAGCCGGGTACGTCGCTCAGCCCAATTACTTCTCGACGTGCTTCTATCTCGGCTTGGGGACTCCAGCGACAACAGCGGTGACAGCGATGACAACACTGCGAGCCTCTTCCAAAGTCAGTTGTTTGCCACTGTCGGACTTCAGCTCGAAGGTATCACGTCACAGTTTCGCGATCTGGGGGTGTCGCCCTTCTCGGATTCCGATGCTCTCCACGATCGTGAATACGACCTGGGTCATCATGCGTCGGGGTACACAGCACCTATTACGAAGGAGTGCGACGTCCTCTGGAACCACTCAATCACGGTTTGGATGTACGTATCGTCAGCTATGGTGTCGTATTCGCTGAAGGTTGGTGACGAGGTTCGACGGGGTCCCTCACTGAGTGAAGGTCAAGGCGAGCAGACGGAGGTGGGAGGGTCGGAAGTCACTGGACTCGTGACGGCAATAACGAGTCCAACATCTGTTCGAGTGAAGTGGCGAGGGAAGATCGAGGAGGAGGATCACCAGTTTGATCCAAAGAGCGGCAAATTGGACGTGGTTCTTGCCGATGAAAGCATCGGGGGTGTTGTTTTCTGCAAAGGCACGAAGAACCTACTGAGGGGGGGGTACTCAATCTTCGCCTTGGAGTCATTTCGGCCTCTTCTTGAATGAGCGGCGCCAGCTTTCGTATCGGATATCTTGCGGCCCAGAAAAAGAGTGTGTGTATGACACGAATTACGAACTCGACTGCAACGAATGGGCTCATGTTGCAATCATCCAGAGTGAAGAAGTTCTCAAGTTCTACATCAACGGGCTGATGGTGACTCAGCACGTCTTGGATCCGTTCTTGGTGCTGCAGAGCCCATTTTCTGCATCCGAATCAAGAATAATCGAGTCCGCGCATCCTATTGCCGAGTCTGTGGATCAGTATTGGCCTGTCCACATTCCCGGTGCATCGAAAATTCGCGTTACATTCGATCCGTTGTCAGAAATTGACCAGGGACTGGGCTTCGTTCGATTCTACAAGAGCGCCCGTTGCAACGAAGTTTGGGGTGAGGACAAATACTCGGGGCGATACCACGATCCGGAGAGGAACTTTCCCGGTGCGCTAAGCAATCGCCATCGTAGTCGTCGCAGCTTAGTTGCTGCTCTTGCATCACAAGGTGCATTGGAGATTCCGTGTGATCGATTTCTCGTGTATCTTCATCACTCTGGTGACGCAACTAGCTGGGGATTCCGACTACTCGCTACTCCTGAGCTTTCGAGCTCTCAATCAAGCGACTCCAAAAAAAACAGCCTAAACGCGCATCCCTTCTTCTTTGGCGAACCGCCAGCTCGAATCATGGACATTCAAGCTGCGAAATGCTGGATATATCAGCCGCAGGTGGTGAACGCTCCGCTTCTTGAAGATGATATCGTCGAGGATATGCAAGCGTCCTGCCCTTCGAGTGCCCCCGTGGAGATTCCCCTTGAACGCGCTCTTCACGTTTTAGGTCTCCTCCAAACATGTGCTGAGACGCCACACGGGCGTGAGCTCATTGCTACGCCTGAGAATGTCGGTGATTTGATCATGCTTGCATTTGGAGAGATCGTACCAGTTGAAGTGAAGTGCGGTAGCGTCGCCGTCTTGAAGCAACTGTGCACTACCTTGTCAGCCGAGTTCGTGGCCGAACAGTTCAAGCGGGTCCAGTCGATTGATGTCGATTCGAAGAGTTTTGTGACGTTTGTGTTTGAGGCGTTGTCGTGCGCTGTAAACGTTTGGTCACGGAGTAGTGTGGACGTGGATCCATCTGCAAATGGATACGACAGTGATGGACTCGAATCGCCTGAGTCACACCTTCCGTGCTCAATCCACCTGCAAGTTTCTTCGTCAGACGGGTCTGCTCTCGTCAAAGCGTATGCATCGCTCTTTCGGAGCCTGGCCCAACATCCAGATTTGATGGAAACAGTTTGTGGGACCGTTGAGGCAGCTCTGGCAGACTTGGGGCCACTTCAAGATGAGGGAGAGCTTCCCTCAGGTCAATCAAATGCGCGTTGGAAGAGTGCAGCGGCGAATATCACGGCGGCATTGGTACTGCTTGGTGGAGGATATGACGGTGTGAGCGTTGGCGACCGAGTGCGGTGTTGTGCAAATATTGATTCCAAGGAGACGACGGAGACGGGATACCTTCTTCGCTTCCAGCAAAAGAATCGAGAAGAGGGAGGATGGACACCGTCTGTGGCTCCGCCAAAAGCGCGGATACGCACTGCACGGATCCTATTCGACTGTGACCCAGCCAATCCCGTCAATGTGCCCGTAGCAGACATTGCTTATTCGAATGACGAAGATGAAGTAGAGCTTGCAGCCTTCATACACACTGTGGCACCGAGACTCTTTGCGGGGGTTGGCCAACATCTTTACACGGCGCTGCTAAGCGAATTGGAGGCCGACTTGCCGCAAGAACGTGTATCCTACAAACCGAAAGTTTCCGGGAAAGAGAACGTAGAGGTTCTTGAGAGTGAGCATCCGTATGCAAGCGGTGAGGACATTACCTACCCACTGTTTTTCAGTGGCGTCCAAGAGATCATCATCTTCTTTGACGAAATGTCGAGCACGGCGGGTCAGAACGATTATGTGTCGTTCATCAAGCGCAGCGATGATAATCGGTCGACAGTACACCCCGAGTCGAACAATGGAAAGCCTTATTGGGGTGAAGAGCGCTATTACGGGGACAAATTTCCTGGCGTGCGAGGAGCCCCTGCTTTGCGCATTCCAGCGTCTTCCGTGGATGTTCACTTCCACACTGAATCGTCTTCGATGGGAACCGGTGTGCCTTCGATAGAATGGGGCTTCAGGCTTACTGCTCATGCCTATGAGGAAACGGTCACCTATCCGCCAGAATTCCCTCCACCGCTCCCCATCAACGCAATCAACGATATTCGAGCACGCGCGCTAAAGTCATTGCACACGTGTCTTCGAGTGCTCAACCCCACTCCGATCTATAGATCTATGGTGGGATCAATGAGCTCTCTGGTGCTTAATGTTTCGAAGCTTGCGAACGCTTGTGACGATGGCCGCCCAACGCAGTGGCCTTCGCGGTCGCAAACGTTCGAGTCCAAGCATCCGTACAGCAACTCGGTGCGGGAGTGTATGACGGTGACGTTTAGCGGCGCGTCCCGCTTGAAGATCATTTTTGACAAGCGAACGCGGACAGAACAGGGCAGCGACTACGTCACATTCTTCAAGGACCAGTCGATGTCGGATCGATGGGGGGAGCAGCAATACTCGGGTTGCGACGATACTTTAAATTGGCCAGGCGTGAACGAGCACCTGCCGCTTCTCATCCCCTCAGACTCGTTCACGTTGTTGTGGGTGACAGATGCGTCGAATGTGGATTGGGGCTGGCGTTTTACGGTCGACGTCGAGTATCCGGTCGTGACGCCTATGTCACTTCGTCTCGACCAACTCAACAAGCAAGCACAGGACATGTGGGATATATTTTACGAGGGGATCGCACCACAGCGTCGACCGTTCGTGGAAGAATACGATGGGTATGAGAAGTTTGCCACCAGCGAGGAACGGCAAGCGGCTCAAGCGGAAAGTGAGCCAAGTCGCTTCTTGCTGCTCGGAAATGTATTGGACGACACTTTACGCACAACGCCGACAAAGCTGCGCAAATTTCGTGTCATTGAGGCCACTGGCGTCGACATCCTTGATTCCGACACTTCATCAGGAAATGTTGTGGGGCACTTGGAGGCTGGTGATGAGTGCCTAATCGTCTCAGAGAGCAAGGAGTGGCTGAAGGTGCACACAGTTTCCGGTCTAGTTAATCCAATCGATGACAGTGACAAATGGGTGAAGCGGCGAACGGATGATAGAGTCCACCTGATTGCGGTCGACGCGCTTTTGCGAAATGAAGACGTGCTCGTCATAGGCGTCGACGATGCCTTAGAATGCTTGGTCAAGCCAAACGACAACCTGCACCTCGATGACAACAACGGAGAGAGGGAGATTCTCACCAGGTTTGTGTCTCAATTCAATATTGAGGCTCTCAAAGGGCAATCGACGCGTTATCAGAGCCTGGCGTACGATACGCATCGCGCTCTAACGATCAAGTATGCTCGGGAGACTCTTTATTTGCTCCTTAGCACGGCTGCAGCATCTCCTGATTCACAGCAACAAGTGGAACTACGCGATTTTGGCTCCCCAAGCGAGTTCATGCTTCTCTTGATGCACGTGTTCGATGCTCGTGATTTCGACACCGACGAGCAGGCGCTAGATGGTGGCTTGCAACATCTTCTCATGAAAAGCGCAGAGGAAGATGCCCGTGCTGTGATTGACCGGTGTTTGGGCGTGTTGACGGCTAGTGTTGAGTCATTGCCATCGGCTCGTGGTGCAATGCGTGTTCTGGAGAGCCGACACCCGTATCCCGATGACGCAGAACTTTACTGGCAAATGTCGATTCCCGGTGCAAAACGGATACTCGTCTACTTTGACCCGCAGTCAAAGACGGAGGAAGGGTGTGACTGGGTATGCTTCTACAAGAATGGCACGGACCGCGCAGATTTCTACGGCGAATCCATGTTCCACGGTCGGAATGGATCAGAGAATTGGCCAGGGTGCGGGGGTCGCCCACCGCTTGTGATCGATGCTGATAATTTTGAGGTATACTTCCATTCGGATGCAAACCAGAACGACTGGGGATTCAAGATTTTCGCAATTGGTGTGTTTGATGAGATGGCGAACGTACTACCAAACGTTCAGCCACTCGTGGAAGACAAGCTTCAAGCGTTAGTTCGGCTAATGAGGTTGTCCCTTTGGTTGCTCGGAGTTGCTGCGAGGGCCTGTTTGAGCAACTCAGCTCGATTGAGCTCAAGCCTCGCTTCCTCAGTCTTCTCGCCGCGAGTTATTGAAGTCGTGAGGGCTGGGATCCAAGATCACCCACAGCAAGTTCGCGCGCTTGGCCTCAAACTTCTTCAGCAACTGGCACACAACATTCCGTTCATCCATTCACTCCCTTCTGGCTTGGTTGAAGGATTGCGTAACCAACTTGTGGCCAAGATTCGAGCTCAGTTTTTGGCAGAGGATCGGACAGAGACGAAATCCGAGTACCTTCAGATGCTCGTGGAGTGCGCACTATTTGTCGACTTGGCGGTAGACTCTGCGTGTTATCCATCTCGGATCGAAGCTGCTGCCTCGCCCGAAGAAACGCCCGTCGTATTGACTTCTCCCTCAGAGCTATCTAACGGTAGTGTTGCTGAGTGGTCAATGGTGCCCATACCAGCAAGAGATGGAGTACTTCACCTACAGTTGGCTCTTCGATCGATCTCCGCACCTGTTCAGATCAAGCTCGTTTCTTACCCAGCCTCCACTGGCAGCGTCGGTCCAAGCACTCCAAGCGAGGTTCTATTCCACTGGGAAAGCGGTGGTGAACTGCTTGTTTCCCCGATATGCGGAGAATTGAGTAGCCCACTTACAGCTGCAGCCCTGCACTCTGGTGATACGGTCTCCATCTATCTTGATCTCGCCCACCACGTGTTGGTACTCCGGAAGAATTATGCTTGTGTCTGCAGCTGTTCAGAGGTTGACATGAAGAACAGGCTTCGTAACGAAGGTACTCTCACAAGCGTTGTTATCATCACAACAAGTGCGGATGAGTTGATCATGGCGAGGCCGCTGTCAGTCTCGCCACTTGCAACGCTTCAATCAGCTGTTGCTCCAAACTGGTACAACCGAGTGTGTGATTCCGTCAGTTTGCTGCTCGATTTTGATCAACACCGTGAATCGAAGATTGTACTGTGCGACAGTGAGCACCCGCTACGCGAGCCTGACGCTGATAACTCGCACGCGACCAGCGAACGAGTCTGTATCTCCGGAGCGTATGCCTTAGAAGTCCGTTTTGATCGACACACAGCTCTGGATGCGCACCATCGACTTCGATTCTTGGCAAACCACGCGGATCGCAAGTTTGAATCTCAAATATGCGGCATCCGGGGAACAAACTGTGACGAGAAATACCCTGCCCTTTTCCTAAATGATTCCGTGAAGCGGACAGGCATTTTGAAACCTGGTGACCGAGTGGTGCGATCGAGCGACTGGTTTTATGGTGATGAAGATGGAGGTCCCGGAACGATTGGTGACGTCGAGGCGATCGTCGCGTGGAACGGACGAAGTGGATGTGGGGTTCGTGTGCGGTGGACGAAAGCAGGAGACAACATCGACACCTTCAGTGGAGTGTACCGATATGGGTATGACGGTTTCTTCGACGTCCAACTTGTCCAGCAACCGAAGGCGTGGGACGCGCCGCTCATCATTCCAGGTGATACCATGGAGTATATTCTCGAATCAGTTGACGGGAGCAGAAGCAATGGAAACTCTCACCACGATAGAGACGAGGGTTTCTTCCGAGGGACACTGAAAATCGATCCTTCGTCTGCGGCAAGCGCGTTGAGTCTCGATCTACGTAAGACCAAGCTGATGGTTGGAGACGAGTGCACAATCGAGTTTTGGATTTCTGTTCAAGATAAACAGCTGTCCGCGAACTCGGAGATCTCGGCCATGATACTCTCTCTTGTCGAGATTGTGACGCTCGATCCCGCTCATAGACTCTTCATCGGTGCGACCTCAGATGGGAAACTCTGCGTTGTGGCACAAGAGAATCAAGTGATCGAGGAGATGCAATCAAGCGTCCAAGAGTTTGGGGAAGCACGGCTTCTGGATGACCAGTGGGTTCACATTGGAGTCGTCTTCTCGTCGTCAAAGATTTTGTTGTATGCGAACGGACATCGTGCGTTCGAAGCTCAACTAGACCAGAAACTTCTGGCTCGCAGCTCGTTCATTTCGGCTCTTCGGTTTGGTGGACAGCCTGAAGAGCAGTCTTCCTCCGTGGGATTACCCGCAGTTACTCCCTTGGGTAGTCATATCTGTGACGTTCGCGTTTGGGATGTTTCCTTACGGAGTGATCAAATTCACAGCCGTGCGAATGGCATCGACGATGGAAGTTCTCATGACTCGGTTGGGTGGCAAAGCTCAACGACCCTGCCAGTGCCAAGAAAGCAATCACGCGCGTCCCAGCTGCACCAGGTGGAGCCTCCTCCTTCGCCACTTCGTTCACCGCGGTCACCGACGCAGTCGATTAGGTTACCGCCTACTCATCGTCGGTGGGTCACCGCAAATCGAACCGGCAAAGATCTTGTGACTGTGCGTGCCGACTGTCCAATCCCCGCTGCGTTCGAGACTGAAGGCAAGTCAGCCATGATCTACTTTGAAGCCCACATCTTGTCAAGCGGGAAAGTGTGTGTTGGTTTTGCGGATGTGGGCATGAAGCCGTCGTCTCGCCAAGCGCTACTAGGTGAGTACAAGCATGCAGTCGGGCTGGAGTTGCCGCGGAAGCGAGCCCACTTCGGTGGCGAAGCGGCACTCGAGCTTGAAGACAGTGGGTCTGATTTTGATGCGCTCAGAAGCCCTCGGAGGCGAAGCAGCAGTTCCGGTGGTGCGTTCTTCGGCGATCCATTCTGCCGCGAGGGAGATGTGGTGGGGTGTGGCTATGTTCCAGCGACAAGAGAGTTCAGATTCTATGTTAACGGTGATCTCGTCGTGCAAGTCCAGCTGGATGCCGATCCGAGTGCTGATCCTGCGGGAGATCTTCCTTCCCCTCGGAGAGTGCAGCGCGAATTCGACTCGCTCGTGGATGAGATGCTGTCTATGGGCTTTTCACGACAGGCTTCTGAGGATGCCCTGGAAGCAACATCCGGAACTGCCATGCGTGCTGTCCCACGTGCCGTCGACTGGCTCATCGAAGAAGGTGTGTCGCTGTCGAGCCCACGGCGTCTCTCCTCAAGCTCACCGTTTGCATCACCTCGTCGCCGATTATCATCCGCAGCTAGTGGGACGCTGTCTCGACGAGCGACAGCGAAAATCGTTCATTCCGAGCGAGGCCACTTCGTGCCGGCAGCAACGCTTGCGGCCCAGGGCGCTCAAGGGATAGCCTGGAATTTTGGCCATCGCGCCTTCAAGTTCGCGCCAGGTTTTGAGGGGGTGGTGGTGTCGGCTGCGAGTGCCGCGGGTCGGCAGGATACAGACGGCAACAACGGCGTGCTATTTGAGGTGTTTGATCACGGGGAGGCGAAGTGGGAGCGCGTGGCTCATCGCCACCGTATCCAAGAAACGACGCCCACGCTGCTGGCGCGCTGGAAGCTCGATGAGGGCTCCGGGTTGACGGTGTACGACACAAGTGGGCGAGATCAAATCGGGACGATTCAATCCAGCACCCAAGTGGCGCCTAGTGGTCCAATCTCGCCGCGGTTGCGTACAACGGGGTCGTGCTGGGATGGCAACTGCATCCCGCCAGTCGCCGTGACGCGAAGTGCCGACTCTGCTCTCTTCACGCCCTTCCCGGGCACTGATATGCCGGATGTGGCTTTCGCTGCCAGCCGCCATACAACGGCGTGGGGCTTCCGCTTCTACGTGATTCCGCACTTCTCCGCTGATTCCGTCGGTCGAAGGCGCTTCCAGACGCAAGCGCATCGCTTCATCATGGACGGGCAGCCCGCGGAACACCGCCACGACCAGCAATTGATCAAGTACGTCAACAAGGTCGCGGTGGCCAAGCAGCTGAGTCTGTCTCAGATTCTTCGTGTGTCGTGGCCCGAGATTGCGCCGAACGAGAACGAGCTGGTCAAGTGGCCGGCGTTGGTGGAAGTCGCGACAGGCGTGTCCTCTTCGTCGCCAAATGCGGACGACACCGAGGCCGTGACGCGGTCGCTCGTGGGAAACGCAAAGGCTGCGGCGCTCGACCGGCTGGGGAAGCGATTTAAGTTGCTCCAAGAGCTCAACGGTGCCGTCAGCCGGTTGATGCCATTCGTCGCGTTCTCCGAGACCCCTGCGGGTGGCGCTGACGCGCGACTGGACCGACTCATTTGCGACCAGCGGTACCGCATCCTTCACACCGTGAAGCGAGGCCTGTGGGACGAAGCGCTGAGACGAACGACCGAGCCGGGCGACAAAGTCGATCTGATTGTGAACCGACCGATGGCGATGCGCCATCGAGTGTCGGGAAAAGTGGATACTGAAGGACGCTCTGCGCTCTTTTCGCAGGCGTTCCGCCAGCTTAATGTGCTTGGTGGGCGCCAGTTTCGACGCAGCGAGCCGATTTATAAGGTCGAGTTCCTCGGCGAGAACGCGCAAGACGCCGGTGGTCCGTATCGTGAGACCCTGGCTCAGTACGCGGATGAGCTGCACAGCAGCCAACTGCCGCTGCTGATCGCGTCTTCGAACGCGCAGCACAACGTGGGTGCGGCGCGCGAGAAGTGGGTGCTCCACCCGAACGCGACTAGCCCCACGCAGCTGGCGATGCTCGAGTTCTTGGGTAAGCTTATGGGCGCGGCGATGCGTAGCCAGGAATTCTTGTCACTGCGCCTGGCGCTACTGATCTGGAAGCGGCTCGCCGGCGAGCGTGTGACGGCTGACGACCTCGCGCTCGTGGACGCGATGATCGTGAGCTCGATGGAGAAGATCCGCACGATCGACCGGTTCGGCGTCACGGCCGAGATGTTTGAGGACATCGTGCTCGAGACGTTCACGACGCTCTCGACCGACAACCGCGTCGTGCCGCTCAAGCCGCACGGCGCGAGCCTCGCCGTCACGTTCGACTCGCGCGTCGAATTTGCCGACCTCGTCGAGTCCTACCGGCTTCATGAGTTTGACGTGCAGATCGCGGCGCTGCGGCGCGGTCTCGCCATGGTCGTGCCGCCGCGCCTGTTGTCGCTGTTCACCGGCGCCGAGCTCGAGCTGCTCGTGTGCGGCACGCCCGAGGTCGACGTGGACCTGCTGATGCAGTGTACCGAGTACTCGAGCTGCACCGCAGAGGACGCGCACATCGTGTGGTTCTGGGAGGTGCTGCGCGCGTTCTCGCACGAGGAGCGCAGCGCGTTCCTGCGCTTCGTGTGGGGCCGCTCGCGGCTGCCGCCCAGCGAGAAGGAGTTCCCGCAGCGCTTCAAGCTGCTCTCGTTCAACAAGGCGACCCCCAGCGGCAGCGCCGACGCGTACCTGCCCGTCGCCCACACGTGCTTCTTCTCGATCGAGCTGCCGCGGTACTCGAGCGCGCAGGTCGTGAGGGAGAAGCTCACGTACGCCATGTACAACTGCCAGGAGATCGACGGCGACGGCGACAGCGTCGCTGCGAACCAGCTGGGCTGGGAGGAGTGAGGCGCTGCTGGCGGAACCTAGAATAGGACATGTGAGATATATTTCATTTCCCGTCTGTAAATTACCAACCCACGACGTTTCCTGATTTTCACAATACGAGATTTTAGGGAAACTCACTAGGCTTTGCCGGACTCCTTCCGCCGCAGCTGCCGCTTGGCCTCGGTCTCCGGCTCGTCGGCGTCAAAATCGTCGTCGTACGCGTCTTCGCTGCGCTGGCTCAGTTGGTTGGACGGGGTTGACGTCGCGGCGACGGTGTTGCCACTGAGTCTTCGTGCGGATGTCGGGGGTGTCGGGTCTCGGCGGGGCGTCGCAGGCTTTGTTGGCGCTGGCCCGTCGAGCTCGGGCTTCGCTTCTAGTTTTGGCGGAGGAGATTGCGGTGGTGGCTTCGTGGGCTTCGGTACTTCGTCCGTCTGCTTCAATGGAGCTTGGTTGGGCTCAGGAGGCGCTTTGATCGTCGGAGTCTTGACGGTCTCCATGGGCACGGATGGGCTGGGAGATGCCCTCTCCGGTTCACCCGGAGTGTGCACTTTGACTTGTTCTTGATTCGACTCAGCACTTGGCGTAGGCACGGATCCATTGCCTGTATGCTGGATCGGCCCCGATTTTGATTCCGGAGCCGCCACCATTTGCTCTGGTGAAGGCGTATTCGATGCCGCTGTGGGTTCGCTCTTGGGGGCACAACTCTCAGCTTTGGCCGCAAGCTTTGGGTTTTCAATCCCTTGTTTAGCAACGGCGACTGACGGGCTTTGGGAAGACTTCTTTGCAGCTTCGATCCATCGACAGAGTTCTTGAAGCAACTCATCCGGCCGTGCCCCACCGTTGTCGCTTTGTCCTGTGCGGAGAAACAGTTTAGAACTCTCATCCTAAATGCAACCACACACATCCATCAGCCATACCTATGGCGAGGGTGTACAGTTTGACCAGGTATTTCGTCTCCACTCCAGTATCCTCCTTCTTCTTCGACGAGTTTGTCGTAATCTCCAAGAGCGCCTGATACTTTTCAAGTTGCTCTTGGAGCTCAGCCAGCTCATCTTCTTTCATGTTCATGCGGTCTGTGACCCACACTACAAACATTCGCAACTGGCATTAGATCTCGCACCAATTCAAGCACACAGCGACAGCCCTTACCGTAGCCGTCACGGATGCGCTCGATTTCCTGGTCCTTCTCGTTGCTCTCAATAAACAATTGTTCTTCCTTTGCACGAGCAGCATCGCGCTCTTCCGTGACGATTTGCAGCTGAAACTGCAGTTCTTCTTCCTGCTCCCCAAGTTCGGAGATGCGGCGGGTCAATCCGTCTCGCTCGGCCTCGACCTCTTGGAGTTTGATTTCTGTCTCGCGCTGTTTCTGCTCGTGCGCTTGAAGTCTAAGCTCAGCCTTTTCTAATTCAGCGATATATCGCAGTTCCTTTGTCTGTGCTTCCAATAGCAACTGTTCGTTCACTTGAGAGTTTGTAGCAGCAACGGCAGCTTGAATGGCTTCCTTGGTTGGCGAAGCGCGCTCCTGAGCCTCTGTTACCTTCAATTTCCATGCATCGAGCTCGTCTTGAAGTGCTCCAATTTGTACGAGGAGGGCGTCATTGGCTGCATTCGAAGCTGTCACGTTTGCCGCGCTTTCATCTAACCGTTTTCGCAGCTCTTCCTTCTCGCTCTTGACACTTTCTAGGACGTGCTCGGTCGCAGCAATCTTTTCATGCAGCAATTTCTGTGCCGCTCCTTCCTTTTCGCTCAGTTCCGAAAGCTGGTTCTGTAACTGGGTATGCATCTTCTCGCTCGCAGCGTCCTGCTCTTTGCGCATCTGCTCAGAAGTCTCGTATCTCCTTCGGAACTCTTCCAGTTGAACGTTAACGGCCATCAAGTCACTCATCACGTTTGCGAGCTTCGACTCCTGATGCCCTTCGTCCGCGCTCTTCGATTGTAGCTGATTGCGTAAATTTGTACATAGCTCTTCAAGACCAGCCTTCGATTTGAGCAGGGATTCCATTTCTTTCTTTTGCTCGGACATTTGCAGCGTGATGGTCTGGATGGAGTGTGTATGCTCGTTCAATTTCACACTGAGACTTTCTTTCTCTTTTTTCAATTCGGCGATACATGAGGTCCCTTGCTGGAGCTCATTTTGGAGTTTTTCGCACTTGAGTTTCTCTTCGGCAAATTTCTTTGACTCAGCCTTTACGGTTTGTTGCAGCGCGGTCTTGGCTTGTTGCATCTCTTTCAGTTCTTTCTCGTGCTGAGCATTTGCCTGCTTCAACCGAGTGATTTCTGCCATGAGCTTGATGAGCTCCTCTTGCTTTTCTCGCTCGGCATCCTTTGCCTTCTCCCACGATGCTCGCGCTTCTTCCGCAAAGAGTGCTGCTGAGGAGAGCAGTTGCTGAATCATATGACTGGCCTTCAAGCCCATACCGTCCATGGATTTCACCAACTCGTCACTCTCACTCGCCTCCTGGCCGTAAATCTCGACTTGAAAAAGTGGGAGTTCATGCCAATCGATGCAAGTCAGCTGGACGAATCGACCCACAGCGTTAGTGCCTGGTGCAAACGCTATTGTCTGGAGACTGGCGTCATCGACATTAGCGTCGAAGTCACCTAGGACTCGCCACTGCTTCCCTGTGAGGCTTGTTGATATTCGCATCTTTTTTACCCAGCCACTTCGTCCTGAGGGCTTCTGGTTATCTGTTTCAGTTGAATCAACGCGGGCGGTCTCGATCCGTTCTTCTCTCGGTGTCGTTGCTTGGGCACCATCTTTAGAGGAGGAAGTAGACAATGATCGAGCAGCAGTTGGAAGAGGGTGACTGATTCCCCACTGCATCGCGGCGATGGCAAAGTATCCAAGGAACTTGAGAGTGTCAGTGGGTTCTTTGCCCGCAAGAATATTGGATGCAGTCGCTGCAATCACAACACGCTGGTCTCCCCCGTCGGTGCGGTACCCCTCTTGTACAAAATCGAGAACCTTCGTGAGGTAGTCGGCGCGCTCGGTCTTCGAGTTGAGATTAGCATAATCCCGTTCCGTGGCGGAGAAGAGATCTTTAGCATAACCTGTGTTATGAATCACGACCGAGATGATGTCGTGCAAGAATCGCACAGGAGGCCGGGCAAATAGTTTCACGGGGAGGACAGTTGACTTGAGCAGATCGTTCCACGACATTACATGGCCGAGAATCTCGTATATCTGGTCGCTATCACCGGTGATTTCGTCCAGCTTGTACTTTTCTGCGACCACCTTAAGCTCCTCTGGGCACTTGAGCTGGAATGTCGTAACGAGGGTAGATGGTGTCTCTTTTTGCACTTGATCCGTTGTAGGTGTGGACGATGTTGCAATCGGTGGGGACCCTGCCGTGTTTCCGCCACGAATTGCTATTGATTGAACAAAGCGTGGAAACTCGAGGTCGACTACAAGGAAAGGGACGGGGTCTTGTTCATCAGGTTGCCAGAACTGGGGGCTGTTCATTCGCATCAGCTTCGCGTCGCCTTTTCGTGACGAAGCGTACAAGCAGTCATCGCCGATTAGCTTTGACTCGAGGCCAACGGCTCCTACTTCACCTTTAGGGATGTATGTAACCGGAATCGAGTCGGCGGCCGTTGCAGCATTCTCCTCCAGCTTCTTGGTCTTCGGCAACTCAGTCTCCCAAGCTTCTGCCGCCTTTGCTAGACAATCCCTCGTGCTCTTCCACTTCTCAAGACTTCCAGATGCATCTGCGGAGTTCTGGTCGCGGACGGACTCGAGCGCAGTGATATAGCTATCCATGTACTTGATGAATTGGGCACTCACTCGGGCGAGACTGAACATTTTCTGGCGCTCAGATCGGATTGTGGTCACTAGCTTTGCTCGTTGACGCTGGATGAGCGCGAGGGTCATGGAAAGGCCTTTTTCGCGCTCTTCTTGCACTTGATTATCTTCCTTACTTTGCGCGGCCACCCCGCTCGCGCTTGACGGCTTCGCAGCTGGCACTTTTGCAAGCTTGCGCTTCTCCTTGAACTTGATGAGCTCACTCATCATCTCATTGATGAGCTCACACCCATCTTCGATGAGCTTCTTCTCCATTTGCACCAACTGCTTGCTTTCATCGAATACGTTCTGCAGTTTTGAGCACAGCTGATTCACAATCATGTGAGTTGCAGCCGTGTCATCGCGCTTTGCTGCCGCCGTGGTTGATGAGTCTTGCCGCACTAGCCTCTTGGACCATTGATCTACATCCTTATCGATGGCGTCCTTGAACACCATGATCATCGTTCGATGGTCTTTCGCCTCTGTCTCGAGTACTCTCATTGCTTGCGCTTTCACGAGCCACTTGTCCTCAGTCGAATTGCAGCCAGAGGATACGCCACCAGGCTGATTTGCTGTGGTACGGTCCAAGTCTCGTAACGCTCGCAGCATCAGCTCAACGTCGCCCTTCTCCTCAAGAAGTTTCCATTTGCGTGTCCTCTCTTCTCGGACTTTTTGATCCGCGAGTGCCTTCTCTTTTGCCAGTCGTTTACGCTCAAGTTCGTGTTGCTTAGACAATTTCGCCTTGTCTTCCCAGGTCTGCATGCGCACACGATCCATCTCTTTGATCTGTTGTTCGTACTTTTTGACAATCTCGTCCTTCTCCTTTGGATCAAGCCCGAGAGTGGCAGAAGTTTGCTCGGTCAACTTCTTTTTTAGTGCTGCGATCTCTTCGTTCAACTGGCTAATCTGACTCGAGGCCTCATTTTTCTTGGCATTCACCTTGATTGCCTTCGCACGACTGGCATACTTCAATGTGCTCAGCGTCTCGACGAAGTTGATGTTGGCTGGTGACAGAGTCGCAAGCATTGAGCACAAGCTGTTTCCTCCGAGCGATTCTTGAAGTACACGAGTCAGTTTCGAGTTTCGGTAGGGAATGAAAACCTTCTTTCCCGAACGCGAGGCTTCAACGAGTGCGTTGATCACATTGCCAAGCGCACTAAGACTCTTGTTGATGTTTGCTCCCTCCTTGAGTCGATCGCCTTGTGCACCAGTAGAAGCCGCACGCTCGGACCCTGCTAGGTCGACCAGATTGATCTTCGCGAAGATGTTCTTGGACTCGTCCGTCGCGTCTTTCTGGTGGATCTTGATGATGAAGATCGAGTGGGAGCGTGAACTCTCAGCATTCATTTGCGTGTATCCAACGGTTCGTGCGTTTTGGCCCTGCTGCATGAGATCGACGACCTCGTCGCGGCTCTCAACCACGCGCTCTTGAAGATCCTTGACATAAATACCCAGCACCGCGTGCTCCTTGATCTCCAGACCGGCCTTGTTCTTCTTCGAGTTCCCGCTTGAGTCGAGTAGGTCGAAAATGACTTCGTTGTAGATCTCAAAGAACGAGCACTCGACAAGAAACAGCTTCTGCGGGTTCTCCTCCTTCTCACGAGCGATGCGCTCAAAAATCGCGCGGTTCATGCGGGGAATCAGCCCCTCGAGCTCGTCGTGGCCGCGCACGCCGTTCATGCTGAAGGTCTTGCCGCTCCCCGTCTGCCCGTACGCGAAGATCGTGCCGTTGTAGCCGCCGAACGCCTTGTCCAGAATGGGCGCGCCAATGTCGTTGAATACCTGGATCTGCGGCGTGTCGATGCCGTAGACGTGGTCGAAGCCGAACTCGTGGCGCTCGGCCGGGTTCTCGAGGTTCGTGAGCACGGCGTTGCCGTCCTGCGCGACGAAGCACGAGGCCGCCTGCTCGCGCACTTCGCGCTCGTTCATCGGCCGGCACCGCACGGCCACGCGGATGTTCTCGGCCTCATTCTGGCCGTCCTTCTCGTCCTTCATGGCGCCAGGAGTCGGGAAACACGCAGCTCCCGCAAGAGATTAGAACACTGGCCAATTCACGATACCACGTGCGCGCGCGCTGCCCATGGGACGCTGGCGGAGGCGCCTCATCGGTCGCCGCCCCCGTATTTTACCCGCGGCGGTTCCGCCTGGACGCCCAATCAGTTCGAGATTGCCGAGACCATCACTCCGCGTGACATGTTTCCCGCGCGAACTCTCGACTAAGTACGAATCGGCGAAACGACTTTTGGGGCATTTCCAGCAAGGGAAACTCTGTGAAGGGAAACGTGTCGGGTCATGGGAATGTGGGGGCAGCACGGCTGAGCGAGCGGACAAGGGAGACCGAGATGGAGGTGCGCGACGCCGAGACGGGCGAGAGGATCGTGCTCGCGTGGCCCCACACGACGCCCCAGGAGCTCTGTGCGCCACGCGGCCGTGCGACGCGATCGCCATCGCCCGGGAAACGACTCCAACTGGGCGCGTCCGCTTCGTCGTCTTTGTTGCCGCCGTTGCCGCAGTCGCCGTCACGGAAGGAGATCCAACAGCCTCTGCGGTCTCCTCTGAATAAATTAGATAATCAACAAAGTCTGTTCTTCCCGGAGACCCAGTCGACGCGCGCCATGGGTACGACGGTCAACTGGCAGCAAGACCAGCAAGCGCGTGTTCAGGTGGGCGCAGTGTGATCTCATCTGTATCGGTGGTATAGTGGTGAGTTCTCATACAAGAAATATTGTGTAGCGTGCTGAGCATCGCTTTCAGACGTCCATACGTGGATTGCGGGCAGAGTTGCAGCGCAAAGACATGGACCGCGAGACTCGTCAAGAGACTGAAATCAA
This sequence comes from Pythium rhizo-oryzae, assembly GCA_027475725.1. Classification (NCBI taxonomy): domain Eukaryota; phylum Oomycota; class Peronosporomycetes; order Pythiales; family Pythiaceae; genus Pythium; species Pythium rhizo-oryzae. Next base: position 10,781 of record JAMFLL010000252.1, on the reverse strand, counting down.
GATCCTCGAGAAGATGAAGGCTCAATACGCCGAGCAAGTGCGTTTGATGATTGCCGAGGAGATGCAACGAGAGGTGGCACGTGAAGTGAATGTGCGGATGGAGATGTCCTCCATCGGCAAGGAAAGGTTGCGCAATAAGCACGAGCGAGACCGAGCATTTTACAAGGCGCAGATCGAGAGAGTACGTGCGGAATGCGAGCTCAGTCTTGCAGCAAGTATGGCTCAATACAATCTGCTGCGCTAAACTCGAACCGTCAGCGCGAATCGTCTTCTTTCCACTCAATGGGTGGCCAGCAAGAAGGAGGCTCAGGCACTTGAACTGGTCCGTTGGACCAAGAGTCGTGGGAGTTGCGCCTCTTCGTGCGCAATGGTTCGACCGACTGCCTCTTGATACATTCATCAGTGACCATTCGCTACGTAGTGGGGATCTTTCCGATGACGGCTGGTGGTGTTTCGAATGGATCTAAAATCTGCTACAGCGCCATTCCTCAATCTTCCAGCTCGACTCTCAGCTCGCCATGATGTTGGAACGTGATTCGACTATCTCCGATCGCTACGGAACGTTCAAGGACGGAGAGCGAGGCAAGGCCGAGTTATCGGCTGTTATCGATGAGGAGCGGTGGCGTATACAAAAGGACCATCGATGGTTCGGTCGCGTCAAGTTGATACTTGGTGTGGCGTCATCCGTATTGTTCATCGGAGCTATCATTGTTGCGCATCGCTCGTCAACTAGCGGGGCTCAAGTTGTTATCAATGGTCCTCAACTCACGCCAACGACAGTATCTTCCTCCGCCGCCGATGCTATCGGTGTGCAGACAGTGCATGTCTATCGAACGGTCGATGGAGTGATTGAGACCAAGTTCGGAGAAGCCGACGGATCTATCTCGTCGGACGCGTGGGCTGTCTTCAACGACAGCCTTGAAGCCATTGGGTGGTCGCAGCTGTGGGTGCAGGCCGCGAACCTCACCGACGATGAAGTTCGTGATGTGGCTGTCGCTCGTCGTCGACGCAAGGAGATCATGTTCGCTGCGGGTTATGCGGAAGGCGTGCTGACCCACCACCGCATCGACCAGCATTTCCGCAACGTCTATCTCACGTTTTTCCCGAATGGCGACGAGACCGACAAGAAAACGGTGCAAGCTCTGCACAACTTCTTCCGTCAGAACTTGCAGTGGATGCACAAGCAGATTCGGAACCACGAAGAGGACGCAGACTTGCCAGATGCAATGTACTGGGAGGCGATGAGTTCTATTCTAGCCCAGTTCGATGGTCTCTTTGCTGGCTACAGCCACTCGACACAAGACAGCGCACTTGCTTCACCGCTCGATTTATTCATGCTCAACGCGGACGGCGATCTCGAGGACTTGGTGACTGTCGTTGGGCGAGGAGACAACGGTCACGAGGACATAGCCGCGGCTTCAAGCGACTTCTACACGTTTATCAAGAACCTCAAATGCTCAGCACTCATTCGCATTCTTCCCGGCTTTAGTGATGTGGTGTGGGGCCACGCGACATGGGACACCTTTGCCTCGATGAACCGCATTTTCAAGCACTACGAAGTGCCTTTGCCGACCGGAGACGACAGTACGACCGCAGTCAACCGACGCATTAGCATGTCCAGCAGCCCAGGCTTTCTCTCATCCGTTGACGACTTCTATATGACAAACGCCGGGCTGGGCGTGATGGAGACAACGCACGGTGTATTCGACAAGGCACTCTACAAGCTCGTCTCGCCCGAGAGTGTGCCATGCTGGTTGCGCTCCAAGGTCGCCAACGTATTGGCCACGGACGGTCCATCGTGGGCGCGTACATTCTCCAAGTACAACAGCGGCACATACAACAATCAGTGGATGATTGTGGACACGAGCAAGTTTGTCAAGGGTGAAGGCTTCAGCGAGCATGGTCTCACGGTGCTCGAGCAGCTTCCGGGCTACGTGCACGTTGAGGACGTGTCCAGTGTCATCAATTCGCAAGGCTACTGGGGCTCGTACAACGTCCCATACTACCCCTCCATCTACGAGAGGTCCGGATTCGCGGAGAAGTACAACACGAGCAACCAGAGCGCCTCCTGGAGCCACGAGCGCTGCGCGCGCGCGCAGATCTTCAAGCGAGACGCCCCGAAGATCCAGTCGTTTGACGACCTCAAACGCGTCATGCGCTCGAACAACTGGCGAACCGATCCGCTCTCAGAGGGCCACGCGTCTCACGCCGTCGCGTCGCGGTACGATCTGGAGGCAGACCCGAGCTACTTTACGCTGGACGGCGCCATCGACGCCAAGGTGACGTCACTCGATAAGCTCCAGCGGCTCGAGTGCGACGCTCAGGCCGGGCCCACGCACGAGAACAACCCAGTCTTTGAGTGGACGCCAGAGCTCAGCGCGCTCGCGTCCCACGTCGGCCAGCCGCAGCGCTTCGACTTTGACTTCCACACGATGCAGCATTTCTGATCGCCGCCATCTCACCCATCTTCCAGAATGTTCCGGTCTGCAGAGATGCATCATGGCTACGGCACGAAACCCTGGCAAATCCGATCCGCATCGAAACTTCGATGTCCTCCCTTATAAAACCTCAATGTCTACAAATTGCAAGACTACACACGTCGCATGGACTCAATTAACCTCATAGAGCCCCCATCGAGGGATCTCTTCATCCACAGATCCCCCTTGACAATTGCGGATCGATCTCTGGACCACATCAGGAATTTCCATCGACGGGAGAAGAAGAAGCAAGCGACAACATGGCGGACCAGCACCAGTTCCTGCGCGAGGTCGACGTCTCGGGCGACGGCGGCGTGCTCAAGAGCGTGTACCAGGAGGGCTCGGGCGAGTCCCCGCCGGAGGGCTACGAAGTGCGCGGTACGTTTGAGCTCAGCTCCACGCGGATGGGACCTATCATCTTACAGTACTCACGCGCTTATTTGGTGTTGTAGCGCACTACACGGGTACGCTGCTGGACGGCAGCAAGTTTGACAGCTCGCGCGACCGCGACTCTGAGTTCAAGGTACGTTAGAAGCGGCCACCAATCGCTGTGGGGGTTGCCGTACTCACCTCTTTGTGTGCGCTTTGTTGTCGTGCAGTTTGTGCTGGGCCGCGGCAATGTGATCAAGGCCTGGGACCTGGGTTTCGCCACCATGAAGGTCGGCGAGAAGGCCGTGCTCACGTGCAAGCCTGAGTACGCGTACGGCGAGAACGGCAGCCCGCCGAAGATCCCCGCGAACGCCACGCTCAAGTTTGATGTCGAGCTGCTGGGCTTCAGCCCCAAGAAGAAGGAGATGTGGGAGATGGACGCGGATGAGAAGCTCGCCGAGGGCGCGCTGCTCAAGGAGCAGGGCACCGAGCTCTTCAAGGCCAAGAAGTATGACGAGGCCGCTGCCAAGTACAAGGAGGCCGCGTCGTACATGGAGGACCTGTACGATGTCGAGGAGGCGGACAAGAAGAAGATGCAGGAGTTCCAGACGACGTGCTACCTCAACAGCGCGATGTGCCTCCTGAAGACGGAGGACTACACGGAGGCTGTCTCGGTTGCGTCGAAGGCGCTCGCGAATGACCCGAAGAGCGTCAAGGCGCTCTTCCGCCGTGGTGTCGGTCGCATGCACCTAAACGAGCTCGACCGCGCTAAGGAGGACCTTGTGGCCGCCGGTAAGCTCGACCCGCAGAACCGCGATGTCCGCCGCGAGCTCGATATCCTCAAGGCCAAGATGAAGGAGGCTCGTGAGAAGGAGAAGAACGTGTTTGGCGGGCTCTTCAACAAGGTCTCGATGTACGACGACAAGTCGGCGGTCGAGGTCGAGCCGACGCCGGACCCGAACAACCCGAAGGTGTTCTTCGACATGACGATCGGCGACGAGCCGGCCGGCAAGATCGTCATGCAGCTGTACAAGGACATCACGCCGAAGACGGCCGAGAACTTCCGTGCGCTGTGCACGGGCGAGAAGGGCAACTGCTCGACGGGCCAGCCGCTCCACTACAAGGGCAGCACGTTCCACCGCGTGATCAAGAACTTCATGATCCAGGGCGGTGACTTTACGCGCGGCGACGGCACGGGCGGCGAGAGCATCTACGGCGAAAAGTTCCCGGACGAGAACTTCCGTCTCAAGCACACGGAGCCGGGTCTGCTGTCGATGGCGAACGCCGGCCCGGGCACGAACGGCTCGCAGTTTTTCATCACGACCGTGCCGACGCCGCACCTGGACGGCAAGCACGTCGTGTTTGGCCGCGTGGTGGAGGGCATGGACGTGGTCCGCAAGATCGAGGACATCGAGAAGGACAAGGGCGACAAGCCGCTGCAGCCCGTGGTCATCGCGGACTGCGGCATCTACGAGGCCGCGCCCTGATGAGCCTGTGGCTCTCAGTTCCTGGTGCCCTCCTTTCTTTCCCCCATGTAATGACCATCACTCTGTCTGCTCAGATGGCTACATACCATATTCTATCCAATCACGACGCCACAAAACGCCTGACGTCAAGATTCGCTATAAATAGACCGTATTCGATTGGCTACAAATGAGATCGAGCTCATCATTGGTGGAAAATCGACTGGTGTGCTCCACTCCACGCTGCCAGTGGATTGGTCATGGCGAAGAGCTACGGGCGCCTGCTGCGCTCGCGGCCATTCGCCTTCCGCGCGCGCCCTCATTCCGGCCGCTCACCCTACCTGGAGGACGAACCGTCCCGTCCGCGCCTCCCGCCCGCCGCCCGCTTCCCCGCGATCTAGACGGCCATGGAGTCGGCGACCGACCAGACGATCCTGCGCTACGAAGTGCGCGAGGTCGCGTTCGGCTTCTACAGCGACGACGAGATCCGCGACCTCTCGGTCAAGCAGCTCACGAGCCGCATCTCATACGACTCGCTCAACAACGCCGTGCTGGGCGGCCTGTACGACCCGGCGCTCGGCCCCGTGGACTACAATGTGCTCTGCCCGACGTGCCACCAGACGCAGAAGGAGTGCCCGGGCCACCTGGGCCACATTGAGCTGCCCGTGCCCGTGTACAACCCCGTGCTCTTCGGGCAGATGCTCAACCTGCTCAAGCGCAAGTGCTTCACGTGCCACAAGTTCCGCACGGCCTCGGCGCGCTCGCGCGTGCTGCGCGTGAAGATTTTGCTGCTGGACAACGGCTTCTACGAGGAGGCCGCGATGCTCTCGGAGCTGCTCGAGCAGCGCAACGGCGTCGAGGACGAGCCGCCGACGCGCACGTTCCAGCGCCAGCAGGCGATCCTCGACGAGTACGAGCGCCTCGCGCTGTCCGGCGCCAAGGACCAGAAGAAGAACCAGAAGCTCGAGCCGCTGCCGCGCGTGTTCGAGGTGCAGCGCAACAAGCTCCACGCCGAGTTCCTTAAGGGCATGAAGGCCAAGTGCGAGAACTGTGGCGCCATCTCGCCCGGCCTGCGCCAGGATGCGAGCGCCAAGATCTTCCTCAAGCCGCTCAGCGCGCGCTCGCGCAAGGTGAACCGCCAGAAGAACCTCACGATCTCATCGGCGCTCGACACGATCCAGGGCAACCTCTCGGCCGGCGAGGACGACGACAACTCGGGTGACGACTCCGACTCGGACGTCGACATGGACGCCGGCAACAAGTTTGCCACCGCCGAGGACTCGAACAGCGGCAGCAAGTTCCTGCCGCCGCTCGAAGTGCAGTCGCAGCTCCAGATGATGTGGCGCACCGAGGACGGACTCATGGAACTGCTCTACGGCGACCGCAGCGTCGCGAACGGCCGCGTGCGCGGCGCGAAGCCCGAGGGCTGGCGCAAGTTCTTCCTCAACGTTGTACCCGTGGCGCCCTCGCGCTTCCGCCCCCCTGTGTTCATGGGCGACAAGATGTTTGAGCACGCGCAGAACTCGGCGCTGAGCAAGATCCTTCAGCTCTCCGAAAACATTGTGCAGACCGACAACTACCAGCCGCAGCGCAAACAAAAGTCGAACGACGACGAGGACGAGGACGACGAGGAAGACGTCGAGCAGTCGCTCAACCTCGCGCGCAAGCTCACGCTCTGGACGGAGCTCCAGTCCGCCGTGAACGGGCTCGTGGACAGCACCAAGGTGCGCGACGCGCCGCCTGGCATCAAGCAGGTCATCGAGAAGAAGGAAGGTCTGTTCCGTAAGCACATGATGGGCAAGCGTGTCAACTACGCCGCGCGTTCGGTCATCTCGCCCGACCCGTACATCAGCACGAGCCAGATCGGTGTGCCGCTGCGCTTCGCCAAGACGCTCACGTACCCGCAGCCCGTGACGCCCTGGAACGTCGAGGAGATGCGCCAACTCGTGATCAACGGCCCGGACGTGCACCCGGGCGCCAACTTTGTCGAGAGCGAGACCGGCCGCCTGATCGACCTGAGCAAGCGCTCGCCGCACCAGCGTGAGGCGCTCAGCAAGACGCTGCTCACGCGCTCGGCGAGCGCGCAGGGCAGCAGCAAGAACCGCGTCAAGCGTGTCTGGCGCCACCTCCAGACGGGCGATGTCGTGCTCATGAACCGTCAGCCGACGCTCCACAAGCCGAGTATGATGGCCCACGTCACGCGTGTGCTCACGAACCCCAAGATGCAGACCATCCGCATGCACTACGCCAACTGTAACACGTTCAACGCCGATTTCGACGGTGACGAGATGAACATGCACTTCCCGCAGAACGAGCTTGCGCGGTCGGAGGCCTACAACATCGCCGCGAACGACTACCAGTACCTCGTGCCCACGGACGGCTCGCCGCTGCGCGGTCTCATCCAGGATCACGTGGACTCCGGTGTTAAGCTCACGCAGCGTGACACGTTCCTCACCAAGGACATGTACATGCAGCTGCTGTTCAATGCCTGGGCGAGCATGGAGGACATGGGCATGAGCGTGGACAAGGCGCACATTGAGATCCTGCCGCCGGCCATGCTCAAGCCGCAGGTCCGCTGGACGGGCAAGCAGGTCGTGACGTCGCTGCTGAAGCTGCTCACCAAGGGCCTGCCGCAGCTCAACCTGAACAGCAAGGCCAAGATCAAGGGCGACCTCTACGGCAACCTCAACGGCGAGCACGTCGTGATCTTCCGCGACGGCGAGCTGCTCCAGGGTGTGCTCGACAAGAGCCAGTTTGGTGCGTCCATGAACGGCTTCGTGCACGCGTCGTACGAGATTTACGGCGCGCGCATCGCCGCGGACCTGCTCACGGCGCTCGGCCGCTTGTTCACGTGCTACCTGCAGTTCGCGGGCCACACGTGTGCCCTGGAGGACCTGACGCTCAACCGCCCGGCCGAGAAGCGCCGCCGCAAGCTCGTGCAGGACTCGGAGGTGAACGGCGAGGAGGCCTACGCTGAATTCGCCGGTCTCACCGAGCTGCTCGAGAACAAGCGCAAGTCGGAGGAGCTCAACGGCGGCAAGAAGCGCCGCATGAACGAGCAGGAGCGCGAGCAGATCCGTGAGCGCATGCGCGTGCTGCTGTGCGGGCCGGACGCGGCCGCGAACGCCGCGGCACTCGACGCGCACATGATGGGCTGCGTGCACGGCTCCAACTCGGACATCATCAAGACGTGTCTGCCCAGCGGCCAGTCCAAGCCGTTCCCGGCCAACTCGTTCTCGCTCATGGTGCTCACGGGCGCCAAGGGCTCGATGGTGAACCACTCGCAGATCTCGTGTGGTCTCGGCCAGCAGGCGCTGGAGGGCCGTCGCGTGCCCATTTTGTGCAGCGGCCGCTCGCTGCCGTCGTACGAGCCGTTCGACCCGGCGCCGCGTGCCGGCGGCTACATCACGGACCGCTTCCTCACGGGCCTGCGCCCGCAGGAGTACTACCACCACTGTATGGCTGGCCGTGAGGGTCTTGTCGACACGGCCGTCAAGACCAGTCGAAGTGGCTACCTGCAGCGTTGTCTGATGAAGCACATGGAGGACCTCCAGGTGGGCTACGACCACACGGTGCGCAACTCGGACGGCAACGTCGTGCAGTTCCTGTACGGCGAGGACGGCGTGGACCCGATGCAGAGCGCGCTGCTCTCGGGCAAGGACTCGGAGTTCTCGTTCCAGGCCATGAACCACCGCAGCATCTCGCACAAGTACGCGATCGACGCGCAGTTCTTTGAGAAGTCCAAGCTTGACATCATGAAGCCGCTGCAGCTCCACGCCGAGGCCCGTGCGGCCACGCAGGGCGACTACAACAGCGCCGCCAGCGTGCTCAAGGCCGGCGTGCGCGTGCTGTGCCGCCGCCTCAAGGCCGGCGAGACCAAGTGGAAGCGCGGCAGCATCGAGGAAGGCTGGTTCGCCGCCGAGATCCTCTCGCTCACGGAGCAGAGCGAGGACGGACGCGACTGCAAGTACGACGTGCAGTACGTGGACACGGGGCTCAAGGCCTTCAACGTGCCGCGCACGACCAAGTTGAAGGTCAAGCGCGCCGACAACCTGACCAAGGCCATGTCGGGCCGCGTCGACATCATCAAGGCCGCGACCGAGGACCCGGTGATGCAGGCGCTGCCGCTCAACGACCACGTCGGCCTCATCTCGGAGCGCCTCCAGAACAAGCTCGAGAGCTACAACGCGCGCAACCCGAACCACTGCCTCGAGCTCGCGGCGGCCAAGAAGAAGTCCAAGAAGTCCAAGAAGAAGCACAGCGTCGGCGGCGCTGGCGACGACGAGACCATCGATCGCTCGGTCATGCAGTCCAAGCACGCGGTCGGCCCGGACGCGTTCCAGCTGCTCGTGTGGGTCAACTACATGCGCAGCATGGCCGCGCCCGGCGAGAACGTCGGCGTCATCGCCGCGCAGAGTGTGGGCGAGCCGTCGACGCAGATGACGCTCAACACGTTCCACTTGGCGGGCCACGGCGCCGCCAACGTCACGCTCGGTATCCCGCGTCTGCGTGAGATCATTATGACGGCCAGTCAGAAGATGTCGACGCCCATGATGACGATCCCGCTTCGCCCGGCCGTGAACAACGACCGCGCCAAGGACGTCGAGCGCCGCCTCAACCGCGTGTCGCTCGCCGAGCTCATCCACCACAAGGAGGGCGTCCGCGTCGTGGACGAGTTCAAGCAGAGCGAGAACGGCGTGCTCTGGGTGCGCGAGTACACGATCCGCCTGACGCTGTACAGCATGAAGGAGATCGCGCGCGCGTTCGGGCTCAAGAGCGAGGAGGTCTACGGTACGGTCGCGAGCAGCTTTATTGGCAAGCTGCTCACGCTCATCTCGCGCGAGATGAAGAAGGCTGGCGATAACGCGAGCGTCTCGAGCGTCGCTGAGGTCGCGGCTGGCGCGATCGGTGGCAAGAAGAGCAAGAAGGATGACGATGACGACGAGGACGAGGACGACGAAGAGCAGGGCACGCTCCGCTTCGGCGCGCGCGACGAGTCGCGCGGCTACGGCGAGGCCGACGAGGAGGAGCAGCGTCTGCTGCGCGAGCAGGAGGAGGACGATGAAGAGGACGACGCTAAGAAGTCCAAGAAGAGCAAGGGCAAGCAGACGTCGCGTCCGCAGGGCAACAGCGACACGGAGGACTCGAGCGACAGCGACTCGGACGCCCCGACCGCGTCGTCGGCCCCCAAGAAGGACTTCTTGGCCAACGGCCTCGAGTCGCTGAACGTGCCGCTGAGCGTGCGCAAGAAGGCGTGCTTCATGTACTGCGGCGCGAACCGCAAGCAGAACTACGTGGAGCTGCGCCTGCGCTTCCCCACGCACTCGAAGACGCTGCTGATGGTGCCGCTCGTGGAGAAGGTCGCGCGCCAGGTGCTCGTGCGCCACTGCCCGGGCATCTCGCGCTGCTACCTCATCCAGCAGCGCATCGGCGACGCGCAGGACGAGACGCCGTGCGTGCAGACCGAAGGTCTCAACTTCGAGGAGATCTGGGCGTTCGACGAGATCCTCGACGTGAACCAGCTCATGACCAACGACATTTACCAGGTGCTCCAGACCTACGGCGTCGAGGCCGCGCGCGCGTCCATCTCCAAGCAGATCAACGACGTGTTCGGCGTGTACGGCATCAGCGTGGACTACCGCCACCTGAGCCTCATCGCCGACTACATGACCAACGCCGGCGGCTACATGCCCATGAACCGCATGGGCATGGCCCACAAGGGCTCGGCCTTCCAGCAGATCACGTTCGAGACCTCGATGAAGTTCTTGACCGAGGCCGCGCTCAACGGGCTCCACGACAACCTCGACGGCTCGTCCTCGCGACTCGTGCTCGGCCAGCCGCCGCGCGTCGGCACGGGCAGCTTCTCGCTCATGCAGCCGCTCGCACTGTAATTTTCCACTCTTACACACAATGTCAACGCCACCACACACACCATCACCCTCTCGTGGCAAACACTAGAAAGTCACGAAAGGAGAAAACAAGACAAAAAAAAAAGAGGATAAATAGACCTTGTACATGTTGATAGATTCGCACGCGGTCTCTGTTGTTGAAAAGAGCGCTCTAGGACGAAGAGGGCACGGGCGTCTCCATGGAAAAGCGTCGCTGCACGGCCTTCACCTGACCACTCTCGCCGCCACCAACCGTGGTCTGCACGCAGAGACTGAGTCGCCGGGACACGCCCCGGCGCACCGGAGCGCCTGGAGGCAGCAGCACCTTTGGCGCACCGCCGTGGAGGTCGAGACCGAACCCAGGAACAGCACTGTCGCCGCCGACAGCCGCGGTGGCCGGCGCCGCGCGGTCGCCGACGTAGTTTTCGTAGTTCTCGCGCTTCCAGAACTTCTCAAAGTGGAGCAGAAAGAGCTTGGTGACGTCCACCTTGTCGGTCTTGAGCACGTCCGTGATCTTGAGCGCGCGCGGCGACGTGGACGAGGACGCGAGCCACATGAGCTGGAAGAGCCCCTTGAGCTTGCGC